>CAAKHG010022035.1:0-14397 GCA_901007715.1 Dactylopterus volitans
ACCTCTTGTCTGAGTCAGCAATATTATTATTATTATTATTATTATTATTATTATTATTATTATTATTATATAAATAAAGCATATTTCAGTCTGTGAATGAGCAGAAATACTTTGTCAATGATGCATTACTTTTGCATGCATGTGTGTTGTTTAGTACATTTGTCCCAGACAAACGCATTCAATTATTATTCTAGAACTGAAATTAGTCTTCCCTCAGTTTTTTTATGTTTTGCAAAAGAAAGTGAAATGTAAAGTCATTAACAAATGTTTCAAAATGTGGAAATTCTAAGCTGCTATACTGCCAAAGTTTATTAATATCCTTAGTTACAAGCAAATGGTACTTTTACTTTTTGTACTCCAGTACAAATGAGAGGGCCAACTTAACAACTTCGACTTAAGTAATTCTGATTCTGACTCTTAAATAACCGAAGCAGCTTCTAATGTACAGATGTTTATGTCCACATAAATTGGAAGGTAATGAGAATATTAGTGGGTTTCTCCTCTGAATGTTCTTACTCAAGGCCTTTGCATGCTAGGTCAATTTTTTTGTCGTCCTCCGGAATTGCTGTATTCAAAGATAAACACAAACTCATGTTGTACCAATCATGGTTACACACTGACTCCCAAAATTTTGTGTCTTTTTTTTTGTTTTTTGAAGAGTTCCAGTGCAATGTTTTCTTTTAATTGGATTATTGATTTAAATGCAATGCAAAACAATGTGCAAAGGCCTTCGCAGTTCTCCAGCAGAAACGTATCAGTGCTTTGGCTATTAATTTTAACATTGCACTGCCTAATGATAGCGTCAACCAATTACTCAAAGACAGAGAAAAATAATTTGAGGTGTCCTTTGATGATTTTAGGCAGAATTTATGATCTATACTGCAGCCAACCACCAGGGGGCTGTGGTAATGTCAAGGGTTCACTTTGAAGGAAATGTCATGTTTCCACCATCATATACAGTCTGTGATGCCAAGTGCTGGATATATTTGTCAGAAATTCTTTACTCTTGGCTGCTTGCATTTTCTGAATGATGTGATGTGGGAGAGCAATATTTTGGCAAAACTGTGAAATTTTAATATACTGGTATATATTATATTCACAGAATTTTTTTTTCTTTTAAGTGCGGCTTTATGATGTGGTCAGTCAGTTTTATGACATGGTTAGTCAGTGCATTACCTGCAGTACATGACAATGGAGAAGTCCGGCAAATAGCTGGCGTGAATAGCTCCACTGGAACCTGGCTGAATTGCTGTGGATGCTGTGGCTTACCTGAAAAAGAAAAAAAATAAAATTAATGCCATTTTTGTTCCGCACAATTTGAATATTTTCAGCACTGTTTCACCACCTTATCTTGCTGCCCTTTTATTTGAAACTACATTAAAAAAAACAAAACAAAAAAACACAATACATCTGCATTCCTACACCGATGCAGTGAGGCGGAACAGTGTATTCTGTGTCAGATTGGCTGTCTTGGTGAGAGTTTCAAAGACGGTCTAATACACTGACTGTCTATCAGTACCTCCTTTGGGCTCGGCATTGATAAACTAACTATCCATTTAATGAACGTGACTGTTTGTATTTTGCAATTTGACCTTTGTGAATTCAAGCTGTCAACAGCAAGAGAGGGAGCAAGATTTGACCTCAGCTATAACTAGAGCCACTTTTCTAGAAGGTAAATTTTTAACAGTTTTACGTAGATTATCAATCTGACTGAGCAAACTACAGGACAATTTCACTCGTACATTACAGACTTCGGGATAGTCACCAAGCACTATCCATTGTAAAACACCCCTGAACCAACAACTTATAAACACGGCAATTTAAAATGACCTCAGGTTTCCTGCAGGGACTGTAAAGTGTGTGTATATGGGGGTGTGTGTGTGGGTGGGTGGAGGGGGTGGGGGGGGTTCCACATACAAGAGTATTTGCACCTCCAAAGTCTGAGCAAATGTGAGTGGCAGGCATGTTGCAGAGGCACCGTGACCACGTCTCTCCGGACTGTAACTCAATCAGAGCTCAAGGCGTGACACGGTAACCCTGCATGACAGGAAGCAGCTTGGCTGCACCGCTAAGCTAATGCCTTCACTAACGGGCGTGACGGCAAAGAGCTCATATCCCCCGAAAAAAGCTGCTCCACTGCCAGTTCAATACAAATGAGAGATAAGCCTGTTTATTTGTGATTTGGTGCAAAATGTGAACTAGGACTGACAAGTTCACAGGTTACCGACTCTCAGATTACAGGTTCATCAAGGGAATTAATGATGCTTCAGTGGCAGCTGGATTAAAGGAGTATCTGCTTTCCTTCCAGACATACTCTCGAAACAATGTGTCTTAACCATGATTATTTTCAACAGCCTGCAAGTGTACATTGGTCACTGTCAAGAACATGAGCTCTGGTGTTGGTTTTTTTTCAGGCTAAAAGGTGCATTGGGTTAGGTCAGTAACACTTGTAGATGTTTAGATAAGAACAGCTAGCTAATGTGATTATGTGCAGTTCATCACTCTGAATTGTGGAAGATGAGGTTGTTTCATCAGCTGCTCAGAGGAAGCACACAGCTCATCCTTCTGTGCTTAAAAGCACCTTCATACTCACTGAGTGGGTGGTATGTGTGTGTGTTTCTCCTAAGGGTTTATGGCCAGTATCATTGGCACTATCAGCTATTAAAAAATTGTATTAGTTTTTTGTACCAGGCGATGTTTAAATTGGCTCTGTTGAGTTGCTAACTGACCCTTTGTCTATAACAACCAGGATAAATTGCTATGTCTCTTAATATAGATCTTAAGTATTCTTAAGGACCTCTCCAGGGACTGTTAGACTACCTTTCTGGTCTCGGAAAATGCGTCTGTTAAAAATGTTTTAACAATACAACAAATTACTCCTTAATTTGCGGCAAATTCTCTATCTAGGTTAGAGGCTGGCATCATCATATGCATATACAGTATAAGAAAAGAGTAATTCATACATGATTGCTTCCCCACCCTATCTGAGATATCGATTTGACTCTACTGAAAAAATTTAAGACTTTCTGATGATTCTTAAAACAAGGTAATTTATTCAAACAGTAACATCGATCGAACGTCCAGCCGTCCTGGACGAGGGATTGTGACTGTAATTTGCAATTCTGGGCCATACGGATAAAACTGAGTTGTTTTAATCCTGCTGAAACCCAAATCAAAGATTTATCTTTAGGAATTACTTTCAGCTGTGCGATAATACACATTTGGTACTCTGGTGAATATTTACGCCTACAAGACTCCAAATGAGTGTGGCTGAGTGATGAGCTGATTGACTCTTTGGACAACAGTGGGCGTCTAAAGCACAGAATGACTCATGTGTAATTACCTCAGCTATATAAACAGTGCTTGGATCAATGCATTGATGGTTTTGTTATTATTAGGAACACTGTTAATAGTTCTATAAAAAAATGTAGAAAATATAGAGCATCCCCAAGTGGTTGTCTAATAAGATATCAAATATGCAGTTGTTGAGGTTCATAAATTGTTAAAAACTGATAAAGTTCCAATGATCTGCAGCATTTTCTAGAAGCTAAATGGTCGAACTGTCAGTTAAGGAGACTCTGCCTAATACATGATTAATTAATTGAGTTATGCTCGACTCATAAACCCTTTAAAATTTGCGCTTTATCGGAAAATTGGGCCATGAAATCAATTCAGATGGTAAAATGAGTAAAACAGAAATAAACACATTATCATTAGCAAACCAATCAATAAAACATCAGATCAAACATAAAAACAAACAATAAAAAAAATGTCTATACTTGTTCTCAACTCTCTCAGCCTTGAACAACAATTCCAATTATGCAAAAGTTGCGAGTAAAAATAGATAATAGAGCCTCTATGCGAATACATCTGGTGGAACAGGTGCAGCATTTCAAACGAGACCAACTCGTTCTGATGGCTTCTCGCTCTGAGTCAGAAATCGTGACAGGGGACAAGGTCGCGCCAATGAGACAAAAATTTTTTGACCCTGCTCGTAAACTCAGGGGTTCCACGGATGAAAAAAAACGTCAAAGATTCACGTATGGAGGCGATAGAGAAGTCTGATGTGCAGCGTTCCGGTGTGTGCGATTGGCGGTGTGCTGCTGTCCGTTTTTGGCGGATGTCGTGCAACGATCGTGCCCTCCATGCCGCAGATCGGAGAAAACGCAGAGAAACGTGAATCTGTGCAGGCATGTTCCCTGGCATCAGCATATCTCCACAGCGCTGCGCTTTCTGATACTTCTGTTTATTATCAAGGGCGGCGTTGGGGAGCTCGGGCTTAGCTGCAGGTCAGAGGTCACAGTGGTGGGATTTCATGGCTAACACAAAGATTGGGCTTCCAGCGGGACAGCAAACCAAACAGAATCCCACGCCGGGCAAACACAGGAAAAAGACAACTTATTCTGTTGTCTTTGCAATGATGAAAATCGCAATATTTAACATTTAGAATTGTTTTTGAAATGCAACAAACCACCCAGCACAAACCCTCCCCCCCCAAAAAAGAAAAAAAAATGCTCATATTATTTACAGTCCTTATTTTCTAATCTTCGCTCTCCGCCAGATTTGCATGAGTTTGAGCTCTCCATTTGTCTTTGCTGGTAAACATAATTTAATATTAGAATGAATTACAACTGGAAGACTGATGCGTGGAATAGATTTTTCTTGCTGGAAGTTCCGACTGTACGACTGTTAATGTCCCTTGCCACCATTGGAGGCATAAATCTCTTTTTTCTTCTTTTTGCCTTGAATCATATAGGGATATTGAATTACTCCCCTGCTCCGCACACATAGAGGCATTGTGCATTACATTGACTGATAAGCTGTCAGCGGCAGTTTAACTTAGAGACATTCAAAGAGTAATACACCAGTTGAGGATAAACTAACCCCAGTCCCCTTAGAGTAAGCTACGACGCTGTCACCATGAAAAATATGACGGGGGCATTTCATATAACATGCAGCATCTGGCATCAGAAAATAGAGGAAAATACCTCCGAACAACGTTTGGTTTATGGCTGTTTTCATTCTGGGCGACAGTTTTACCCTTGAACATAAGGGGAAGCTTGAAGGAACAGAGCACTATAAAGGGCTGATACACAATGTGCACTGTAATCTTGTGACTCCGGAAGAGCAATCTTGTGACCCTCTCAATCTCAAAACTGGACTTATTAGTACAAAGCGATATATTTATTATCAGCTAAAATTGCAGTATTAGTCTTTTTCCATCACTGGTGGTTATACTCTGCAAACCTCAACAACACTGGTGATGGATCAGTGTTATTTTTTTTTTTTTTTACCTCTTTACCATATTTATGAGAGCAGCTAAAGGGCCTTTTCACGCTACAATCTGGGAACAACCATTAACGCTTGGAGCTGAACCAATGAGAGCCAGCCGTCTCTCACTCGTCGTAGCTGGCATGAGAGCGGGGGCCGATCCATCATGGCAAGTTTGGCGGCAGTGAGACTTGTGGTACTGTATGCCACAGCGCTTCAGGGTGGTCTGTCCAATTCAACATCTGCATGAGAGATGCCGGCAGAGCAACTTCATGTTTGTGTTAGTGTGTGTGTGTGTGTGTGTGTGTGTGTATTTGCAAAGCTATATTTGGGAGGACCAAAAATGGGTAGACTGCAGACAACGCTGCACCGCCAATATAGCCGTATAAATTGTATAGATTACCAGCAGAAAAAGATTGGATGAGTGGGAGTGTGGCGGGAGGGCAGGAAGAGGAGATTGTAATTTATACCTCAAGCATCTTTATTTTTATGAGGCTGACAGAGAATTACATTTGTTTCACGGATTTGAAGATTTCTGGCTGTGGTTTTAGGATTGCAGATGCGCCCTGCAGTGACAGGTGTGATCATTTAGAACAGGTTACAGTGAGAGAAGACAATTGCAGACCTCAATGTCCGTATGTGATTTTCCGTGCACAAACAGGATAAAAATTTTTCCTGGAAGAAACTAAAGCAACAAAAAAAAAAAAACAACAACAGAAAACAAATGAATGGAAATCAATCCCCATTATTTTCAGTTTCACACTGCAAAAAGCCCAAATTTTACCTTGCAAATTTGTCTGTTTTTCAGTTCCAAGTTAAATCAGTCAGACATAAGTACCTTAACAAAAGTACTTGTAACATTCCAGTGATATGGAGGAACTTGCACCTAATTTCAAAAATTCATCATGTGTATGTTTTTATTAGTTTCTGTTGAGAGATTATTTTCATTTATTACAAGCAAAAGAGTTTTTTTTTGTGCATAATCAGAAAAAATAAATTGTAAGATAAAATGAAAAATCGAAAAACACCTTGCGTGAAATATTGCTTCTTATGTGATTGTAGCTTATGTTAAAGTACTTGTGCTTTATACAGGCACTTTTATTAGAAAATAGACAAATACACTATAAAATATATTTTTGCAGTGTATTATGTTGAGAGTGTTTATTAGGCATTGTTACTCATAGAACATAGTTACTCATGCACCGGCAGTGCTATTTAATGTACATGTAGAGAGGTTATCTTTTGAATATTGCTGCGAAGGATTAATTGAGTATCTTTAAATCCGAGCCTCGGCATGACACCGAGGTGCTTCAAGGTAAGGCTGTAAAACTGTGATATAGCAAAGAACTGCCACTGACTGAGAGGCTGAGCGAGGACATAAACAAGACGGATGCCCGTCCCCTTTTCATATAACATAAAGACTGAGCTGAAGAAAATAAAACACCCCATTGTAATGAAATGCATTTACTGCAGCATAGACTTGAAATCAGGCAGAAGTGAGCACAAATGTCAAAAGAGCTCTCCCATTGAGCAGAGCGGCAGAATTAAGAGGCCTGATATCTAATCCATTTCCTGTGAAACAGGCGGTGTAGGGGGCATCAAAGAGAGTTAAAGGGGCTTCAGTGAGAGCTGCTGGAGAGGCAAGGCAGTGAAATATGGCACATTTGGTTTCTTCTCTCCCCCGGCACTGGGCCTTTGGAATAATTAGAGCCTAATTCTGTCTAATTAACGGACTCAATTACTCCTGAAGAAAGCTCATCAAAAAGATGGCGGGAAAGCAGAGAAGAGAATGGTAGCATTTTTTCTTTAATTAATGAACTGAGTTGAATAACGGCCATGGAATTAAACATTTCCCCCAATGTGTATGAACTGCAAATTGGAGCATTTTTTTAAATTTATTTATTTATTTATTTTTCCTGAGACGGGAGCCCAGGGGCTAACGCTGCTGTCAAGTAGCTCTCTAAAAAGTCAAAGCGCCGATGCAGCACTAACAAATTACTTAAGATTACCATCTTTAGCACATGCAGAGGTCCTAACGAATAGCGATGAATTAATATGCCGTCTGTGTTCCAATGCTCCCATTGGCTATGAGTTTCACTGATCCTGGAGAAGCCAATAAACTAAGCACCAGCATGAACTTTATGGAACACTTTTCTTCCTGTACTATCGGTTGTCTGTCTATTGCATATTTCACATCCTTGAGACGTTGATACAAGTCTTGTTAAATTACTCAGCTGAGATAGAGGTGTGCATACACAAGTGTTTTCAGGGGGGTGAAAACTTTTTATGTGCTATCAGGGCCCTGCGCGTGTGTGTGTGTGTATGCGTGTTTGCTGTGCTCAGCAGCTTTAAAGGCCCAAGGGTCGGCTAAGCTAACTCACTGCCTCAGCATTCTTCAGCTCCTCAACACATTCGCTGAGGCACTGGGAAACAAACTTAAAGGCCCAATATAATCACCCATACAAGGAGAAAACCACAAGCACAGGAGACGTTTGATGTTCTCCATGAGCCCCTGTTAACTGGTAGGATAAGTGCAGGTAAATGTACAGGTGAATATAGTTCATGGCACAGTATTTTATTTTATTTTATTTATTTTTTTGTATCTGTTTTTTGTTAAAATAATACAGTATATCCAGCAGCAAGTTTAAAGTGTCCTTTTTGTGCTGCGAGGACGTTGAACGATATCAAGAATGCAGTTGTTGAGTTCTCAAGTTTAGCCTTTGTTCCATAAATATCTGTAACAGTCAGGTGGGAAAAAAAAAGAAAAGATAGCAAATTAAGTGTGAGGCTTTTCAGATATTACTGGACTGACGCTCCAAGTGAGCCAAAGTGATCAGTATGTAACATGTAACATTCAGTAATTCAGTGGTCTTAAAGGTTATCCTCTGTGCATTCTAAATTTAAACAAAACCAAATCTTAAAATATTTTGTTAGCTTTATAATTTTTTTTCAAATAATAAAAAATACTCCTGAAAATCCGTGGTATTTGATCACTGGAGAGTAATAATGAGTTTTTTGTTTGTTTGTTTTGTTGTTTTGTTTAAAATGGCACCATTGTTAAATACACCCAACACTGTTACCATAAACTGAGATTCATACTTTGATGAGGTGTTTTCAATTGAAGTGTAAAATGATACATCAAGTGTAAAATGATACATTCAACCAATACATGGCCTGCAACTGAAGAAAATATAAGTCGTGACTGGTTTATAAATATCTTATAAAGGTATAAATAAGATATAAACAAGCTTTACCACTGACTCACTGTGCCACTGTGTTTTTGTGTATGTTAATATGATACTAGAGACAGAGCAGACTACAGAGAAATATCCGTAGGGTTGACAAGTCTGTCAGCATCACAGCAGTAAAGTCCATTTTTTGTTTTATTCTTATTTCGGTTTCAGTAATGTAGGCATACAAATAGCACTGTTGCAAATAATTTCTATGTTCATGCATTAATACATATGAATAAAATTTAGCATGAAATTGTCTCTTATGGTGAAATACATTTGGTTTGACAATAATGATTATGAGTATTATTTTCATGGTATTATTATGATCAGTGTTGTTATTGATGATTTATTATTATTGGTGTGCTTCCAAACACTGTTATGGTGTTCATATGTCAAAATGCCAATATAGCGAATGCCATTTCCTTAAAAAAAATCATAATGCAATATTTTTTATTTGTGTAAATAAATACAAATATTCAAAAACTGTGTCAAAAAGGATGCAATATTAGACTGTCCTTAATAAACCCACCAAAATTTGCTTTGGTATTGGAATAGATTTGAAATGCTAGTTGCATCCAGTTTTGTTTGGCACTGTCTAGTGGTCAGGAGTAGCATTACATGTTGCAGGGTAAGGAGCGAGGGGTTCCTGACCGCCTCAGGTGGGAGGACTTCATGCTTGAATTGCTCTACCTGTTCCTTCTTTACCATTTTCAAAACAAATAAATCACAAACAAATGGCTGTGTGTTGCTCAGAAACCATAACACAAAAAAAAGGAGAATAATGAAAGGGAAAAAAAAACAGCGTTAAACTTCTGAGAGGCATTTTCATGAGATTTCATTTGGTGTTAGATGTGCCATGACATTCCTTGTTTACATTTGAAATTGGGGAAAAGGAGTTTCAGATCATCCAATTAAAGTTGTACCCCTCCAGAGACCCGATGCCCTTCCTCTCCTCAGATTATTGGGCAGCACCCACTGAGAAAAGGCATTTGACTGCATTAACAGTAAATGAGTCCAACTTCGTTTTTGTTCATTAAAGCACCATTCTGAAGATGATAAAATTGATCATATTCAGCTGCATGTATTTGCCAATTTGTGCTCTTAATTTGACGTTTCGTATATTTTGGGAGACTGGGGGTGGTAATTGTGTACATTTATAAAAACAAAAACAGATATTGTTACGGTTCAAGTAGCAGTATAAAAAAGATGTATTATAGCCCACTATTTCAACACTGTCTCCAATGATCATCGTTTAGGAGCACCTACTGTGTTTTTAATATCCTCTAAATCTAATTAAGAAGCAATACTGTGGTTTTGGGGTTGTGAGCAAACAAGGATTGGCCCACAATACCACTGCGGATGTTGAAATTGAAATTAGAAACAAACTAAAACATACAAATCTGAGACCCTGTAATTGTTTTTTGTCAAGTCATTGAAATCAATAACAAGGGTGTTTATTAGTTTAATCACTTTCCACTCACTTTGCATTAATTGTGGGCCTCATATCTCTCAAAGTCCCTCGTGTTGTCTCGAAGCAGCGGCGGACGAGTTAGCAGGTAGCATTTTTCAAACTAAACACATCTGAAAACAATGCAGATGGCTGGGGCTTGCCATCTGTTAAAGAAATGGTGCAATCTCAATCCTGAGGGTTGTTTCACTTTTAGACTGAATAGCATGTGGCAGGGCATAAACAGCATCCCAGCTTATAAAAGGCTTCACTGGGTTTACCATTTGTAATTAGCAAAAAATAGACACCAGTAATTCGCCCTCTCGTAATAGCCTTCATGGAGTCATTAGTTCATCGCATTAGTTTGTGAAGTTCAAACATAATTCTGGACGATGGAGAGAGCCGAACATAGCGCCGACTGACATTGATGTTCCCAAGAAACGTGCGAATGGAGCGTAAATCTTGAGATTAAATGTCGGGAAGCCTCAGCGAATCCTGCTTGTCATCAAGAACTATGTGCAAAAAGAGTCAAAACTTCCAAATCCTGAAAACCCAAAGTCACACACACACACACACACACACACACACACTGATGCCCACGACGACACATGCACAGGCTCAGACACAGACACGCAGACACACACACATGCACACAAAAGGGGCAGGTTCCACTGGGGGGCATCCATCTTATGGTAAGCACAGCTGAACCATTAACCTCATTAGTATAATGGTCACACATGAGTGGAATGCAGCTCCATGTTTCATGATGGCAAATTGATGCTGGTACACTCGTAATGTTGCTTTGATAAATATAGGCGGGAACAGGGAACTCACACAAAACTGGTATATATCATTGTTAATGAAAAGAAGCAACCATTCAAATCTCCCAGCTGCTGATGGAGGTCTGCTCGCAGGTGGAGCCGCCAGACAAGGTGAGCTGCCAAGAAGATCATCTCTTGAAAGTCGGTGAGTTGTGATTGCACCGTGAACAGACTCTCACATGTTTGTTTGTACGTCTAACAAGCTCAACAAACTCGCGAAATCTACACCTATCCAGTCCGTGCAGGAGGGTGACCTACAAATCCTTTAAAGCTTTAGAGATTCTTTGCTGCATTCGTAGCCTTTTGGAGAGAACCTTGTTCTGCAATTTAAGTGAGGTTCATATTGAGAGCCTCGGAAAGCCTTAGAAAGACAGTGTCCACGGTGCGGTGCTCACGCCGTCTACCATGACGGGGAGCGCGTGGCTCAGGCTGCGTCCCAGTGTCCTGCAGGCACCCTGTTAAAAATGTCACTGCAGGGAACGAAATGGCCGCCCCGGGGTATCACGGCCCCCTTTTTTCCACGGAGATGGAACACAAATTGCATCCTGGCAGTCACGAAGGCTCTCCAAATGTTAGATATCAGTATCATTTCCTCGCCGCAGTGGCCTCGGAGAAAATAAATAAAGAATATGTTTATAAATATAAATACATTCGGAGGCGGCAAAACGTGTCCGATAGGGCAGTAAATGATAACACAGTAGGGAGCCGTGTGAAATGTGTGCTTATCCCTTTGGAAGGCAATGACCTCTATCCCTCCTGACATTTCCCTGCCGCCCATCCCCAGTCAACACCAATGGGGATAGAGTGCGTGTGTCTTACTACTTTACAAGAAGCTAACACAACATGCCCCGGAGAGGTACCCTTTTCAGCTCGAGCCATAAAAACCACCAGCTTCAGCAGCCTTTGGAATCATTCAGGATGAAACATCGGCAGTTCAGTATTAAGTGTTTTTGATAAATCACTTTTATGAGAAATGCTTGAAAAACAAACCGGGGATAAACTGCAGTAGGCAACGGCGAGTGAATTGAAGGAGAAAGATGTCTCCACCGCATTTGGAAAGGCATGTTCATTAGTCTTTCTTACTAACATATGGTGCAGGGATGAAACAGAGAGGCTCCACCAATGAAAAGTAAAGATGCTAAACTGCTGGGATCCTGTATGAATTTGCAGCAGACAAAACAAGACAAAACAATGGAAAGATTGTGATGTGATAATATGAGGGGTTATGTACAGGAAGTTGTTGTACCACTCTTCATATTTGGCCTTCTGCCAAGACTCCAGTTTGGGTTGGATCCCTGAAGCATTAGCATCACACTGACAAGCTGTTCCAACAGCCTGAGCGCTAACGGGCTAATGGGCTAATGGCTAATAGAAAGACTGCATCATGCACGCGTTTCACCAGCCCTGCCCGATAACACAGGAACAACATGGCACCAAAAAACTACGCTGCCATTAATGAATCTGTGGGAGCAGATATCAGACATAGAAACCTGTTTTGCTCACATCTGCCGAGCTAAATTTAATTATGTTTTAAAAAGTCCATCAAAACAACACCTAATGTCGCTCAGCTGATTGATTTACTTGTTTACAGTCTCCAGTTTACTTAATTATTGCCTCTCTGCTGCAAAAACAACCTGTGAACCTGTAAAAATGCCCAACGTGTGTGTTTTTTCAGCGCCAGTGTTTCTTTGCAAACACAAATTATGTCACCCTGGTTATACAGTAGGAAATAGGAATTATTATGTTGATGCTTCACAATAAGAAATGTCAGTAAGTCATAAAACACAAGTAAATAATGAACAAAACATTAATATACTGAATTTTTGTAAATTATTACTTGGCGCTATCTTGACATAACTCAAATATTTTGTAATCATCTACAAACGGATTTGCTGATAATGAAATATACAAGCACCTGGTAATTTTTGATAAATCTTGAATGATCCATATCTGATGTATAAATGTGTTACAGAATCATTCGTAAAGTGTTTACAGGAGCTGGTGTATCCACCCTGATCTGTCAATTTTAGGTAACTTTAACTGGTTACAAGCTTCTATGTATGTACATAATGTTTTTTTAAAGCACTTCTGTGTCCCCTTCATCCTAGTTTTAACAATCTATTACCAGTGTTTCATAGTATTTGCAGTTCTTCCTTATCTGTTAGAATTGTTATTTGTTACAACAAATGTTGAACAGCCCTGATTGGTAATATATCAACAAATCACTTTGGATGTTTACAATAGTTTGTTTATGATTAGCAAATCATGCATCGATGACTCCCAAAATATTTATCTTATGTTGCTATAATATCATAAATATTTTTGTATTAACAAAGGGAAGGTCACGCTGGTTGTGTGTCATTCACCCCTTGTGACAACATTTCCAACAGCCCCTGTGAAAAAGTGCTTTTCTAATTGTTAAAATGTTATAGCCTATGAACTAGAACTTCTCATATCATTTGAAATATATTTTTTAAGCTTTTGTACTGTCATATCTGCTGCAGTTACAGTTCTAAAATTATCTTCACCTAATTTTACGTCTTTAAATGTATTTAATGGTTGTTGGTGCTTATGTTGTAATTACAACCCTGATAATGTTGGCTCTCAGAAGACTAGAAATCCTGTCATTCATTCATTGATTGAGAGGTTCCATTAGCTGATATAGACTTAACCGCCCCAACGGCCGAGTGGTGTGGTTCAACTGTCTGCAGTGTAAACTACTGCTCTCTAGTGGTGTGAGGTTCCATTACACTGCAGGAGGAGATAGTTTCTCTAACAGATGACAGGAGTTCCTTGAGCTCCCCTGCACAGTTCCCTTACACTGAAAGTAAGAGTATCAAACTTTCAACTGTAATAATACCATATTAGTCTTTATTTTTTTTCTTTTGGATTTTTGTATTTAGCAATATCATGATTGGAGAGGGGACAAGTTAGAGGAAAAGTCCTATGAGATATGTCGGAGTGAAATAATATAACCCTCTTGTCAATGTCATCTTTAAAACACCAGATATTGGAGGAATAATACAAACAAAACATGGTAATTTGAGAGTTCTGGGAGGGGAGCTTGAGCCTTGACGATGTAATTAAATTGCTCATCATAGACTTATTACTTCATAGACAGTCATCCTGCAAGGTATCATTCATAACATGCAGCTTAGTGGGAAAACATAATGAATTCTTTTATCATCCCTCGAAAAACTGTAACCACCTTCGCCATCTCTGACACCATCATGTCAACCAACCAAGATACCCCATCCGCAGTGACATCTCTATTGTCCCCCTCCTTCCTTCTCTGCCCCAAACTGCCCTCCCCTCACCCCCTTTCCCACCCCGCCAACCACCACACCAACTCTGATGCTCTCTAACTGAAGTGTGGCGCGAATGAGTGATGAGCCAGTGTTTGGGTTAACGACAGGGACGGGGTGTTAAACCTGAAGTGTTTAATTAACCCCACAATGGGCCTGCCTGTCAGGCTGCGCCCATTCTCTCTTGATTGAGACTTCAGCTCACCCACCACAAGCACACACACACACACAATCAGAGGCAAGTGTGCACACTCATACAAATTCACATGGACGCACTCAGGCACACAGGGCCTTTGAGACGCACGCAATGGCAGGTGCAC
>CAAKHG010022036.1:0-24282 GCA_901007715.1 Dactylopterus volitans
ATTAAATATCGATTGGATTGGATTTAATATCCATAATAAGGGGTGAAATGGTATATATAGGCATACCGAACTATCACGGTACAGACATCACGGTTTGGTAAACGCAGTCATATGACGAATATATCTGAATGGGAAAAGTCAGTCACACATGGCATGACAATGCACCTAAAAGCAGTTTGCCAACAATTGTGAAACAACAGAAGGAGTAGAAGAGTAAAACAAAACCAAACACACTAAGAAGAGTAACTAAGGTGCGTTTGGATTACACACAGGAACTAGTAGATCAGCCTCCCTCTTTTCTGTCAGCTGTGTGGGAAAATGGTGGGTTCCTTGTGGACTCTAACAGAGATGGCTATACTTTTTGGACATGCTGATGCATACGGAACGGCATCACCCAGATGTACCAATCATTGGAGCTCGGCCAAAGAAAAGAGTTGTTAAGAAGGCTCTACATGTGAGAGCGGGGCATTTACACTTCCCCTACGCAGTAATATTACACTTCAGGTATTGATTAAAAGTACTCGGGCCTTGTTACAATATCCCATCCTGTGCGCACATAATCCAGCTGGTGGTACTTGGATTTACAGACCTACATAAATAGTGATAGCATGTTAAGCTTTGAGTGTTTAACTATATCCTACTGTAAATGGAACAAAATTTACCCATACTAATGCACAAGTTTTATTTTTTATTTGTCCATTTATTTTGTACATTTATAACGAGAGATGCTTTTCAGTTTTGTGACCAATTTACGTTTTACCCTTAAGAGGTCTTTCAACTCTTTAAGGCCAGTGTGTTTACATAACAACTATTATTATTATTTTTCTTATTATTATTATTATTATTATTATTAGTATTAGGCCCAAAGATGTGTCAGTGATTGGCAGCAACATTGATATCCATGCATTTTTTTTTATTGTCAGATTTAAAAAAAACAAAAACAAACATTTGACTTCCTATAAACAAAAAATGTCAGAAATTCAAAAACTGCTGTAAAATATTAAATACAGAATTGATATTTTTCCACTTTAAACAAGTCCGTCTTTTAAAACTACTACAGTATAAAATATACATAACAAATATTAATAGTATTTTGGGGATTTTAACCCTTTAAAGGCCAGTATGTTTATATAGCTGTTTTTTTTTATCTAAAAAACTCAAAATACATTTAAAGGAGTGAAATGTATGGGTTTTTTTTTTAATTTTCATCATCAATAGTGACACAAACTTATCATTTCATTAGCAAGGTACCCTTGCAGAAAACAGTAGAAAGGATGAAATTTTGCTGCATGTCTTGAATGGGGAAAATGCAGCGCTATCTGGTGTACAAATGAATTTTGAAAATTAAATTTTAAAAGCTCGTCCATAATGAAATCATAACATACAGAAATGCATATGTTTATATTAAGATAAATGTGGGATAAAAAATGGCAATTTCTATGGTTTTCAATTGAATCATTTTTAGGTAATTTAAGGAACTGAGACGACAATTCTAAAAATAAATGAATATCCTCTCGCAAATTTGAGCTATATTCATTCAACACAGCCAAAATAGCTTGGAAATAAATAAATAAAAAAAACTGAATTGCACAAAATGTCAATGGAATCTCTTAAGGGCACAAATGACATGTATGAGCGTGAATGTTTTATTCACTCTCCATTTAACACACTATCTGTACCAACTACCTTAGGTAGATCTAATTGACACTAGTTGGAACAAAGTGTAACTTGCAAAACTATCTAAGTTGTGTATTGAACCATGGCTGCTTTGTCCCATTACACACATATCAAATATTATTTTTCAGTAAATCCATGCAGTGTTAGCAATGATTTGCTCTGTCCAAGCAGCAGCTGTACTCGGTGTGTAAGAGCATGCAGACTCGAGTGGTGGAGCTCATCCCTCAGTTGCTGGACGAAGGGTTCATTGAAGAGCTGCTTGTGGTCAATGATGACCTCAACAACGCTTTTATCCGCTATGAGAGGTGTGTGGCAGTCTACCCATGTGCTTTGTTATTTATGTAATAACAAAATAATACATGATACTGTAATATTATTTATACTCATTGTATTGTGATTGTGTTTTAGGTTTGACAGACTCAACAAGGCACAGATTACAAATACACAAGTAAGAGAGATCATGACTTTGTCCTCTACCCAAAACAATGAATGCCACACTGATTTTCGAGTGCCATATCAGAATAAAATCAATCACACACTTATGCTGAGTGTGAACAACCACTGTATTGTGTTTTGATGATCGCAGCAGAGCTCTGTCAGCAGCCCGAGTCTCATCGACCTCAGCCCCGAGCCCTCAATTCTCAGCCAGCCTGTGGTCATCACATCTACCAGCCAATCAGCAGTCAGCACATGGGCCAATCAGAGGCAGTCAGCCAACCACAGTGAGTGTCAGCATTGGATTACCAAATCCACATGCATGGTGAAGTCAGGAGGAAGCTGGATTTTGATCTGATTCTTAACAACAGAATATTGTGGCTGAACATCACATGACCAATATTCAGAAATGCAGTTGCTGCATCATAACAAATATCACAAGTCTTTCTAAGATAATGGAGGAAACCGCTGTAGCTGCGAGGAAATCCCCTAAACTCCTGATACTGAAGCTGTGGCCTGAAGGGTAAAGAGGCAGGCTTGGTACCAGTAGGATTTGGTTCCATCCCCTGGACCAACAGACAGGAAAAACCAAAGTGTTCATGAGCAAGGCACCTAAACCCTAACATGCTTTGCTTTGTTTGTGGTCACTGTGTGTGTGTTCATTACAGATGGGTCAAATGCAGAGGTTAACTTCCCCGTGGCGATTAATAAACCCCACTACAATCTTTTTTTTTATATGCACAGAGACATAGGCAGGATCTACATTTTATAATATGAATGCATTTGTGACACTACTGTTTATAATGTTGTTTTCTATTAACTACATTTAATGTATTTCCAGCATTAAAGCAGAAAAAACATCTTTTATTTATACATTTCTGCTAAACTAGAGAACAAGTTGAAGTTTTTACAAGGTTAAATCCATCTTTCTTGTAGAAGAGGAGGAAGAGTTCGACATGTTTGCCCAAACCAGAGGCAGCTCCCTGGCAGAGCAGAGGAAAGGGTGAGCATCCTATCACAGTTCATAATCTGACAACATGTGGTGTGTGTTTGTATGTGCAGACCTTGACATAAGTGATTTCAACCTACAGTAGTTTCCTAATGGCACATTGTAACATGATGCCCATTAAGGTATTGGAGCATAAATAAAAATTTTACTGCAAACTATAATTCATGACTGCGCCACAAAACAAAAATGTCTTTCCTGCTACAATGACAGCTGCTCATCTGCCACCACTTTTAAGACTGAACACATAACAATACACACTTAAGCTTCAGTCCACTGTTTGTCTATGTGTTCAGTTAAAGCTGCAAATACCGATGGTTTTGATGGACTGTAGAGTGAATATTTGGTTTAATATTAACATTTCATGTCCAGTGTCAGGTATGAGGACCCAGGAGCTGTGGAGGGCCTCGCTGGAGCCCTGGACTCAAGATTGCAGGTCACCGGAGGCGTACGTATTACACAGTAACAAACAACCTAATTTCTACAGAAATATTTTCCTTGGATTCAGTGGATGACTCTTTTTTCATAGATGCCACCAGTGAAAAACCCGCTGCAGAATGATATCGACAAATGGCTATCATGCGATATGGTAAGATTATTTCTGTACTGTTCTTGTTACATAAATGTGAAATGGCTTTTAAGTGTGTTTAAAATTGGGATATGATCTTTTTGAAAATGCAGCAAGACCAGCCTGCAGTTTGTGAAGGTGTGTCCAGTGAAGGTATGTTGTTTGCCGTTTCATACTTATTGCTTACTTTTGACTGTTAAGTACATGTGTGTTTCAGTGCAAAACTTGACTGTGGAATTGTTCCATTCAGAATTTGATAAGTTTTTGGAGGATCGGGCAAAGGTGGCAGACCAGAGTGGCCGGACAACTCGAAGCACACCACCCTCCACATCCAGACAACAACAGGACAGCTCACATGACCAGCTCTTTTCACTCTGAGTTTAGGAACAGAGAAGAGGATCAGGTACAAGTTAAGGTCAACATGCACATACCATCACGCTAAAATATACCTAAAGTCTCTGAATGTACATACACACACACACACACACACACACACAATAAAACCTGAAACTACAGAACTGCTGCCTAATCAGTATTGCTGTGATAATTCTGCTGCTTATGTTTATGTGATGATATACAATTTTTCATGACTGTATTTATGAAATGTATTATTATAATGTTGATGTAAACCAAACTTAGGATTAAACAAGTGTTTACATTTAAGTATTACACTGAAATGTTTAATAATACACCATCATGTGCCTGTGACCCAGCAGATATGGGCAGATAAAAATAAAGAGTGCAAACATGTTTCATATTAATTCCTTTGTGTATTTTTTTTAATACTGTGTCATTATTTAGGCTGCCATGAAGAGAACTTGACCCGAAGCATGTTTTTGTACTACTCTGTAGAGTCTTTGTGTGAGAAAGCTCTTATTATTGGACATCTTGTGTCTGACAAAATCACAGTCAAATCATTGTTGCTGTGAAGTGTGCCAAACTGCTTTTCATCTGACTCAAACATCTCCTTAATGATAGCGTGTTTAAGTTTTAGACATGAATCAAGTACATATAGAAGTGTAAAAAGTAATTCTGCTGGCCACCGTGTTTACGTGATACCAGAAGTTTCTCAGGTTTGTCCCGTATTTTTGGAAATTGTTAAGCTAGCCTAAACATCAGATCCTTGAATCTGGGAGGTCAGTAGTTCCCCACTAAATAATGTGTCTGCTGTTGGTGTGATAAGGTTTAATTTCAGTGTATTGTTTAAAAAGCTCAAGGACGTCTGGTGCTCGGTACATGGAGTCCCTGAAGCACACAGTAATAGTAAGACTGAGGAAAACCTTACTAAAGGGGTGAAAAGGAAGACAGAAGGAGCAAGTTGTCATTCTTCTGTTTTAGACTATTAAAAACCGAAACCATGCTCAGACGCTTCAGCTGTCAGGTATGCCTCGGCTGGATTTATGTGTCAGTCCTACATGGATCTGCAGTTTGGACTTCAAACACTTCAACACAGGATCAGCTTCCAAATGTTGTTCAAGACCAGGACGACACGGGCTGGGATTTACCATTTCTTCAGCTGAGAGCCAGTCTGCCGTCTTACTCAAAGTCAGTTCGCCCGTACACCCTCCTGACAAATGAAGAAGACTACCACTATATGCCTAAACCGAGGCATCAGCGCCCTTCACGCCTTCTCCGTATTCTGGGATCCTCTTTTGACCCATTCTGGATGTCTATAGATCAGCCGTTCAAGGTCTCTGCGGTTCAGAGTGCAGAGAAAGGTCATGGTGATGCTCAACCTCTGTTGCGTGGTGACTCGCTGTCTGCCAAATTGCCCAACTATGCCAATTTCAGAGAGCCCTTTAACTTAAGCGCTTCCTCCGAACTAAAAGTGGCTGCAGCAAAGCATCAGGAGAAACTGGAGAGGGAAGCTGCGGACCTGGACCTACGTTCTCTACCTTCAGATGTTGCCCACTCAGTCCGAGCCTGGTTAGTGCAGTCGGCTACATGTGGATTGCGTTTCCAGTGGGTGGATCTGGGCCCGGCTTTCTGGCCCCGCTGGCTGCGGCAGACTGACTGTGAAACATCAGATGGAGCGCAAAGCTGCTCCTTTCCCAGTGGGATGGTGTGCAAGCGAGTTCAGACAACACAGATAAAGATTCTGGCTTGGCACTGCTCAGAAATCAAAGGAGAAGGTGATGAGTCCAGAGGGATCAAGACTGGCAAGTCCAATGGCACCACTGCAATGGGGGCAAGCAAAGCAATGAAAAGATGTCTGTGGAGGCAGGTGCCTTATCCTGTAGTCACAGCTTGTACATGTGCATGTAAATGAATGTTTTCGAACCAGTCCTTCTGTTGGGTCCCCGCATGCAATCAAGCAATTAATCTTTCACTTTTAACTTACATGAGTTATATGTCAGAATGTTGTGTAAGGACTTTTTAGGTCTCATGTCTAATTATTCAATGTGCTTTTTCTTGTGTGTCATTTACCTAAATTAGAATACAATGTATTTGCTCTTCATGGCTGAATTATTCGTATTGACACAAGCACACTTTTAGAGACATAACACTTCTCCACCAGTCAGCAGAACTATACTTTTGTAGTACTGTACTGCCTTTAATAACTAATATGGACACTGTCCCATAAGGTTATATGGGTATTGCTAAATCCATACAGTCTGAGCAAATTGTCATTAGCGTTGCGTTGAGCAGAAACAATGTGGTCATGACCTTTTCACACTGCCTAATACACGAGTGTATTCAGAGTGCGTAAACTCGAAATTTAGACGGGATTTTGTTAACTGTTGTGCCATTTTAAGATTGCCTGTGAGCCACTGAAAAGTTTAAATGCAGAAGAAATAGTGTGAATAGTTTTCATTCCGAAGCTTGTATCTGCTGCCTTTCTCTTGTGACAAAAATAAAGGTATCTTGAAGTCTACTTAAAAATTTGTTGATGATTCACGGTCATATAAATTGCAAGTAGATTTCTCCCTGTTTTGTTTGAAATAAATTCACAATTTCAGAATGCTATTTAAGTTTAAATCGTGTTTCTACAATTTTGTGAAGTGCAGTACAGCATTTGAAGCTTCACTTGAGAGCGCGCTTTCATAAGAGGTCTGACGCCACCTCGATATTAAATACAACATATACTTGGCTGACCGAGTACAAAGTACATTTAAACTGTGTTAGGTTTCAGTCACCTGTTTTCGTCGGAAAACTAATTGTGACCATTATGTACCATTATGTTAAGTTTTCGAAATTCCGAGGAGCCTTGAAAGCACCAGTATCGGCACAGCCCATCGACTGCTGTGGTTCATCCCACCTGAGCTGTGCGTAGTGTACACAGACAAGATGGCAGCTTCGTTGGAAGACGAATTTGAAGATGCGCCTGATGTGGAGCCGTTAGAACCAACGCTGAAGAATATCATCGAACAGAAGTCTTTGAAGTGGATATTTGTCGGCGGAAAGGGGGGCGTCGGTAAAACGACATGTAGGTAGGTGGAAGGAAGCTCCTCAACCAGCCCTCTGACGCTGACGCGGGTTACGTTGCTAGCAAGCGTAGCTAATTCTGAATTGCCGTCAGCAGAAGTTGACGTGGATCGCGGCCACTTCATCAAATGTGTCGCTTTCAGTAAAGAATGTCGCAGTGGACGTAATTGCACTATCTTGGTGCAGGTTAGCATTCCGTTGGTTCTCCATTTAAAATCAGTTCGGCTCAACAAACTCAGTTTGCCGGTCAGTGCAATGAATCAAGCAGCGCCACTAGCCAGACTGCGCTAGCCAGCTGACACACGCGTCCACGTCCGTCTCCGCCGGACTGGTAATAGAACACCAAACGCTTCATCCGAGGCTTCGCTCCTTGTGGAATGTGAAATTTATTCAGTCTCATAAGTCCCTTGGCAAACGTCGGCTAGCGTAATTCGCCGCGCCTGATTTTAAATGCCAAGCCGTGTCGTTAGCGCTAGCCGTCCAGGCTGCTTGTCCTGTGTCATCTAGCGAATATATCATTACATGCGGGAAAGGCGTGAGAATGTGGCAATGATGAAATGAATCGTCGAAGAAAAATAACCGAGGGAATTTAAAAAAAAAAGGCTGAGACACGCATAAATATTGCATGGATTTCCCTAGCGCCTAAGCTGAAGAAAGCTATTTATTTTTAAAAATGTAAAAAGCAGAAAACAATGATCTAGTTCACTTTGATGTCACGACAGTACGACATCATAGTGTGTGAGATACATTCTATCAAAGCATGATTGCCATGGGAATGGAGCTGTCGAAGCAAAATTAGGTTAGCATTGGCAAGATCAAAGCATTTTCATTCATTTCAGTGGCAATTTTTTAAAGAAACAATTTATTGAACTACTGTAATATATCGCCAAACCTTTCGAAATGTGTGAACTGAAGATTAAATGCCCCCTAAAAGCTGAACATTTTCATTTGTCATTGGTTTCTATCGTGTAAAATATGCAGACACAGTTAGCCAGCCAAACATGTACAAAACCTCAGAGGAGGAAGAACAAGAAGAAAAATGGGAAAATATGACAGTTAAAATTCTCACACAGCTCCTCAAAACTGAAGCCAAAAGATCTCCACCATCCCCTGATGGCTGTCTGCAGTATAGGTGATAAAAATCTGTGTCCTGCATGTAAGTGGATGGGATTTAGGGCTAATTAAAATATAAAGTACTCTTCATATAATTTTTTTTCTAAATTTCAGTTTAAAAATGACTGTTCCTGTCATTTCAGGTAGTTTTTGTGATGTTTGTTAAAGTGTTAATTTTTGGTTAAAGTTTGTCTTAAGTAATTGTTTGATGCTATAAAAATAGGAGTGTGAAATGCAGGAAGATGTATAATTCTGCATTGAAACGGTACACCGTAGAGTCAAAAGGACGTGTAACGCTAACTTTGTATAACCATTATGAAGAATTGAATTCTGATGGTGAACCGATTACTTGGACTTAAATATCAAGCCTATGAATGACATCACCAGCACAAAGTGGAGGTGTCCTTATCTGGGATATTTTGGCCTCATTTTTGTACAACAGGAGGAAGTGACAGCACATTGTCCAGATAACACGCCTCTTTAACTTTTTGAAGCCAGAGAGACAGAGCCACTTAGGAAATCTCTAATGTCAAAAGCAGATCTATTAATGTGAGTTGCTATATATAACATCTTTCGAGTTGTGCCGGGTGGCTACAATCAAATCGCTGTGGACTACGACTAGCCCAGCGTCTAGAGACATTTTGCTCATGAAGCTTACCCATAGCTACGTATTGTAAGCTCAGACAGATGTATCATCTCAGTGGTCTTATGTAATGCATGCCACGAAAAGAGAACATCCAAGTTGTCTAACAAATATTACCAACATTTTATGCATAATTCTGTTTTATATCCTGTTTACTTATAAGAATGGCCGTAAAGAGTTGTTATGTCGTGCATGGCTCGGTATGGTATCATTGACATGGGGGAAAAACTGTGTCGTATCGTTTAAAAACCGCATCGCCTGTGTTATTTTTCAGCTGTAGTTTGGCTGTCCAACTGGCTGCAGTCAGGGAGAGTGTCCTCATCATCTCCACTGATCCTGCTCACAACATCTCTGATGCTTTTGACCAGAAGTTCTCAAAGGTGCCTACCAAGGTCAAGGGTTATGACAACCTCTTTGCAATGGTAAGTCACCATGCTCAAAGAAAACAATGATCACACAGACATCTGCAGGGGAAGACTAAAAGTGATATAAATGTACTAGTATGGGTTAAATTTATGAGATATGTTTTAAAGAGGTGTAATATTCTCTTTTAAAATGAAGACACAAGTCAAAGTAGGAGTCACATAACAATAGACACAACATCCCACCTAAAAACAAAACATTTGATCAGTTAAATCAGTATATAGAAAAGTAACTACTTTTGCTTATATGTGTCTAGAAATGCTCCTTTGCTGAAATAAGCAAAGCATTCAACCTTTCAGTCTCATGATTTCACTTCTCAGAAGGTCTCAGAAGTACAAGCCACCATTTTGTAACAGAATAAATGACCAGAGGCTCTAAATAATTGCTGCGCGTTTGCGTGTGTGTTTGCGTGTGTGTTTGCGTGCGTGTTTGCGTGCATGTTTGCGTGCGTGTGTGCTTGCGTGCGTGTGTGTGTGCGTGCCTGTGTGCGTGCGTGCATGTGTGTGCGTGCGTGCGCATGTGTGAGAACAGGAAATTGACCCAAGCCTGGGTGTGGCAGAGCTGCCTGATGAGTTCTTTGAGGAGGACAACATGCTCAGCATGGGCAAGAAGATGATGCAGGAGGCCATGAGTGCCTTCCCTGGCATTGATGAAGCCATGAGCTATGCAGAGGTCATGAGGTGAGACAGTCATAACACACAGCCAAATCGCTTTTTTTTTTTTCTAAATAAGTAGTGTTGGTCCAGAGTTGCACTACATTAATATTTCACTACTGAGTTGATTAAATACTTTTCCTGTGTTAATCAGTGTCCCACCCTGCAAGGTATCCGCTCCGCTGGTTCGTATAATCTTTTCATAACTCTTCCACTTGTTAACTAGTTTCTTCTGTAAATCAGGTTAGTAAAAGGAATGAACTTCTCGGTCGTGGTCTTCGACACCGCTCCCACGGGTCACACACTGCGGCTGCTCAACTTTCCCACCATTGTGGAACGTGGTCTGGGTCGCCTCATGCAGATCAAGAACCAGATCAGCCCGTTCATATCCCAGGTGAGGAGGGTTGAGAAAAATGTAAACATTCACTGCCTGAAGGTAGTTACTAAATTTCATGGCACTTGACTGTCTATGGTTCTATTCTCTCATTGTATCCAGATGTGCAACATGCTTGGTCTGGGTGACATGAATGCAGACCAGCTGGCATCCAAGCTGGAGGAGACTCTGCCAGTCATCCGCTCAGTCAGTGAGCAGTTCAAAGACCCTGTAAGTCACTCAGATGTAAAACAGTCATTATTAAGAGACAAGCAAATTTCAAAATAAAAGATGTTACTGTGCAGTTGCTCTTATGTAGTTCAGGTTTATATGTTATGTACTTACTGTACATAACATTGGTTAATATGTCAAAACTTTTCACTGGCCGCTACCACACGAAATCCCTTCACCCCCACACACGGGGCATGTATTTCTATCATGCAGCTGGCATGAAACTGTACAAAAAAAAACCCCAAAAAAACCACTAAACATCAATGGGTGAGGACAAAGAGTCATTTGTGCACAGACACTAACACTAGAGAGACGGCAAAAGATTTGTGAACTTTGGCTGGTAAGGGCCGATGCAGAAAATCATCAGAGAACTTCCAAAGACTTTGTTGTACATGACCATATCCCAACCCGGCCACATGACTGCAGGGTAGTGTTTGTGTTTTATCATGGCTTCTGAACGCTCTACCATACCTAAATCAAACCAGGTAGATCCGGGAGGTGAGAGCACGGCGTAGACAGACCACGTCCTTTTGGGTGCTACATGTGTGGAAGGCCAAGTTAACTTGAGAAAACTGTCCCAATGATACAAACTTTAGATTCTCATACACTAATACTTACCCACCCAATGAACCCTGTTACCCTTGAAAGCATTGTCTTTATCTTTCCCACAAGAAAATTGTTTATTAGTGTCCTAATTACATTGCAAATTGTTGTCTATATTAAATTCTCAAATTTTGAAACGTGTGTTGTTTGAAACACGGTGGTTTCTCACCATGGAGCACATGAAGCTCTTTCAGAATGACCCCCAGAATCACATACAGACCAGACTCGGCTGACATCATGTTAATTGATCTGTTGCACTTATGCTGGCCAACAGATGTCTTCATATCTCGACATACTCTACACCTACTAGTTTAAGAATAACTCTTGAACTCTCGAGTGTGTTTTATTAAAAGCTTTCCGTAAATAGCGTGTGCCGTAATGCTTCCCAACTTTCCCCGCATCCATCAGGAACAGACCACTTTCATCTGCGTGTGTATTGCTGAGTTCCTCTCCTTGTATGAAACGGAGCGGCTGATCCAGGAGCTGGCCAAATGCAGCATCGACACACACAACATCATTGTCAACCAGCTCGTTTTCCCCGATGCGGAGAGGCCGTGTAAAATGTGTGAGGCCCGCCATAAAATCCAGTCCAAGTATCTAGACCAGGTATGCAGTCGCTACTTTTGTTGTGGCAGCGCAACTGAACTGTTGAAACCAAAGCATGTAAAGGGTTTCACCAACTGCTCGACACCTGTAACGCCTTTCATCAAAAGTATCTTGTGTGTGTGTGTGTGTGCGTGCGTGTGCGCGTGTGTGTGTTTCTGACAGATGGAGGACCTTTATGAAGATTTCCACATAGTCAAATTGCCACTGCTGCCCCATGAAGTTCGAGGTGCTGACAAGGTCAACACGTTCTCTAAGCAACTTCTGGAACCCTACAAACCACCAAACAAGTGATTTGACACTCATCGCAGGACCTCCTTGCCTCACAGCCCCCGCGCGCGCGCTCTCACACACACACACACACACACACACACACACACACACACACACACACACACACACACACACACACACACACACACACACACACACACAACCCACCACGCTGTTAGAGAGATAAGACAGTGTAGATTTGTGCTGTCTTACTCTCCCCTCACTCTCTCTTTCCCTCGTATCTTCTGTGAAGCAGTTGTATTATTCCAACTTGAAAGCATTTAACTTTTTCTCAGCCAAAAAACAAAACAAAAACAGAACTTCCCATCCTTCATTCTGCCCGTCATCCTGCCTCCGTGTTTCCAGTGACGGTGCTGTGTGTTTTCCAGGGTAAAACAGCTTTCCAATAGTTGTTTGTCTTGTTGGCTCTGTGTGGTTCGGTGAGTTTGTTTGTTCTCCGGTTTGACTTCACCCAAGATTCATCTCCCACACATGTGAGATTCAGATCCAATTTTGTTAACAAATTCAGGGTGTGACGGCAGAGCAATAAAACGGATGGATACATTTTAAAATAAAGGAATAACATCTGTGGTCTTCAGCAAATTTTGTCCTAAATCGAGACCATCTATGTTGTAGTAATACAGACAGCTGGATTGTCATTTCCTATCTGTCACATGAGCATTCGACTCACCGTAGGACCGTGGTGTAAGTGCACAGACCTGATGCCATCGAGCGCTTTGTAATTGCTAGAACTTGATAGTCTTAATGGACATTTGAGGCCGTTTTTAGATGGTAAATTGTTGGCGACAACATCGACTTCATGAAATTTAACAGCAAATGTTTGGTGAGACCCTTGATGTTTGAGAGGCCGGAAGCATTTCCCCGACACTACTGAATCCTCACTACAAGGTTCCCAGACAGTGCCGATGCTCTTCTCTGTCAAATATTTTGTGTCCACCATCTGTTTGCTCAGAACTACGTGGGAACACTACTTAAATACATCAATAGCCTTATTTAGTGCATTG
Organism: Dactylopterus volitans; assembly: GCA_901007715.1. Lineage (NCBI taxonomy): Eukaryota > Metazoa > Chordata > Actinopteri > Syngnathiformes > Dactylopteridae > Dactylopterus > Dactylopterus volitans. Next base: position 13,053 of record CAAKHG010022036.1, read on the forward strand.
TTGATTACAATTGTATTGAATGTTGCTTGATCAAACGTGGAAAAAGTGGATGGTGAGCAAAGCAAATTTGTTGTGGTTGTTGAATACTGGACTCTGATTGGCTCATCTTATGCTTAAAGGTTTTCCTGTATATTTCCCAACAGAAAGATGTAGAGGACAGGTGAACACATCCCCAAATAAAAACATCATTTCCTCTCTGTCCCAGAATGATTTTGTGTTTTAAAAAAAAACTGTTTTCTAGAGACTCTTTCAATAATGTTGTGAGTCTTAATTAAACACACTTGCCTCAATTGAATCTTGTGATCGTTTTCTTTTTATAGATGTGCTTATTAATGCTTACTTAACCCTTGTTAATGTGAGAAACAGACGCTCAAACTGAAGGCCAGGGGATTGACTTTGACAGCATGATGCCCCACTTAACCCTCAACATCGCAGCAATAAATAAGCACTTCATACCTCTCAAATAATACAAAACTGCATGCAAAAACTGTGACACTATTTCAGGAAATATTGCAGCCTAATGAGCACCACAGGCACAATTTTTTTCCATGAAAATGTTCTGGTGTTGGAACTGTACAGGTAAGTGGGATTATCAAACCCCCGCTGGGTCTTGTTTCTTATACAAAAAGAAAATGCCAATAAAAGTGCATTTGCCCACCCTTTGCTCTGGTGTTTTGTAGGATCATACATCTCCACAGATATATGAGCCTGCAAACATGAAAATGCCCTTTTGTTTACGCATCACTAGGCTCGAAAGTTTGCAATGGTCCACTTGCTCGAGTTTTATAACGTCCCTCTGTACTGTGCGCTCTGGTTCGCTCCTTGTGCCCCGGCGCTGCGGCCTGTCGCTTGTGGTCCATCACCGAGCCACACTCTCCCGGTCGGGGGCCGCGCTAACGAGCTCCTCCTCCTCGTTTTGGGGATTTACCCCGGGGCGCACTGACCACTCGACGCACCGAGAAGGCTCCCAGGATTACTGCCATGCAGCCGCGAGTTAACCGAGCTGACGCCAGAGGATATGTGGGTTATGCTCTCCCAAGCAAAAACACCACTGGCCAGTATAGAGAACGGCACAGAAAGAACTGTACCGCCAAGTGAAGACATGAAGTCGCTCCTCCGGTGGTGCCAATTACGCGCACAGATGCCCTGACTGATTTGCGCGTCAATCAAGACGAAACACTACAAAAGGTAAGAAGATACTTCATTTTCAGATAAACTACAATAGCAATAAATGTGGAAAGATAATATGTTGAATTAGACTTACTAAAACTAACTGAGTTGAACAAAGAGATTCATTGGTGAACAGTTTCGACGGGTCGTGGATCTGACCAACCTTGGCACCACCTTTGTGTCTTTGCAGGTGATTTGTTACACATTTGACTATTTTGAGGATCAGTTAAGTGGCTGTCACCAATGACTGTCACATACACGGCCAGAGTTGCAAATGCTCGCTTCTGTGGTTTCTCCAAGCTGCTTTTGGCATGGAAAGGAAGCATCTACAAGGTGTTATATAAAGAGTTCCTGGCTTTCTTTGCCATGTATTCCGCTATCAGCATCACTTACAGGTAACAGAGAAAAGCGCTTTTGGACAGACTGATCTCTTCTTCATTAATGCTTCATTCATGATTTTATTACAAAACTTTTAGTCACTTTTTCATTTTCATTCTTGTAGATTTTTCCTGTATGATGACCAGAAGAGATATTTTGAAAAGCTTGCAATTTATTGCAACCACTATGCAAGCCTCATCCCCATGTCCTTTGTATTGGGTAAGTATTAAGTTAATGGGCGCCGTTAATTAGGAACAACAGAAGAGGTGACAAGCTAGGAGAACTCTTTGAGCTGTTAAGGAGCAGGGTTTGCTAAATAACTTAAACAAGCACAAGCATTTGATCTGACAAATTTTCATAGGTTTCCATGTTCCCAGTGCCACACTGCAGGAAAAAGATGGGATTACGTTTTACTTTTTATATAAAATCCAAAATGCTTTTTTCCCCCCTATTCCTTGTTACATCAATTTCTTTATGTACAATTATCTACCCACGAACATATATAGTCTGTCATGTGTAAACTGATCTGACTCACATAACTCTGACATATCATTTGGACTTGTGTAGATATTACTGATTGTACTGATTTTATTTGTCTGATGAGGCCACAGTTGAGACCAGTGACTGGTCCATCCAAGGCCTGCTAAGTACCTGCAAAGTGAATAGCTGTGTTTTCTCTCCAACGCTATGAGCAGGTTTTTACGTGACCCTGGTGGTGAACCGGTGGTGGAATCAGTACACCAGCATCCCGCTACCTGATAGGCTCATGTGTGTCCTATCAGGGGGCCTCCAGGGCAGTGATGAGCGAGGCCGCCTGCTGAGACGCACCATGATGCGCTATGCCAGCCTGTCAGCCCTGCTCATCCTGCGATCTGTCAGCACAGCTGTCTTCAAACGCTTCCCCACCATGGACCATGTGGTGGAGGCTGGTGAGTGTCTCGTCCATTCGTCCACAGCCGACAGAGTCCACTGTGATTTAGAGATGAGTTAGTTTTGGCCTGATCTAATTATCCAGAGAGAGTGATGAATACACTGCGTCCATGTGGACGCGTGCAGACCTTACAATGGGATCCGGTACAACACTACAACAGTAACCTGTTGAATCACCACGTCTGTGACACCATCATAACAAAAAATTATGCTTTTCCCACACTGTTTTCAGACAGTGTGGGAGCTGTTGCTGATAGGGTGATGAGACCAGTCACACATTCATGTCATGAGGATGTTCTGGTTCCTCCTCTGCACATTCCCTACACACAGCAAACGCAGGAGGTGTCACAAGGACAGGCACGTCCTGAAATTCACTGGTGATAAAAAGAAAATTATCACAAGACGCATGAGCAGCAATAATCTCCTCACTGCGTCGCAAATGAATCACGTTGCAACTCCTGGTCGAGTCAAAATTTGATTTACCAAGTGTGGAATTTTAGTGTTCAGAATGTTTTTCATTGATTTTCTGATGCAATAGAGCTAAGCTAGCTTCACGGAAGGCATTGGTCCTGGTTCATTTTGTCAGTTATTTTTGGACACTGAATGTACGCAAATGATATCTGACTCAAGAAAAAGTTCAGGGCACCAAAGGACAAATCAACTGCCTTTTCCATCTGTTTAACACTGTTGCGCAGGATTCATGACGAGAGAGGAACGCAAGAAGTTTGAGGGCCTCCACTCTCCTTACAACAAATACTGGATCCCCTGTGTTTGGTTCACCAACCTGGCTGCTGTGGCCCGCTGCGAGGGCAGAATCAAAGATGATCACACACTCAAACTGCTCCTGGAGGTGTGCCATGACACACACACCCGTGAACACAGTCATTGATTTTAGGTGGAATTATGTGGCTTTGTTTTTGACTAAGATGTGGTCAGTTTGCACTGATGTTGTGACCTCAATGAGCATATTTGTCTGTGGACAGGAGCTGAATGCATTCAGAGGGAAATGTGGCATGCTGTTTCACTATGACATGATCAGTGTTCCCCTGGTTTACACGCAGGTAGGAAAGTTTCCTCTGAAGTCGCATGCTGAGAGACTGAAATCAGATTACATGTCAAATAAATAGATCTGCTAATACACCATGTACACCACCAAGGTGCCAGTTCAACTAGTGCTTCCAATGCTGAATTGCTTTTACTCGAAAAGTGCAAAGTACAGAATGTGTCGAAGATTTATGTCATTAATCTGTTTGAATTATCATAGTTTTCCCTCACAGTGGTCACATTTTTTGTTTGCTATTTTTAATGTCTCTTTGTAGTGGAGTTCCCACAAGCCTTGGTGGCCATTCTATTGGCTAACTGCAATGCTTTCATTGCTACTGAACAAAGCGGAAGAAAAAGAAAATGGCAGTGACATCTTAAACTATTAATTTTGTGGTTTAGAATGAAAGTACCTGAAAATACTGGCAGATTTTTTTTCCATCTTTTAAAATAATGTAAAATGTGATTGAAAAATAAAAGCTTTATCATAATTATTGAAACATACACAAGTGAATTTGCAAGGGTAACCAGTTTGCGCCATCTCTCCTGCAGGTGGTGACATTGGCAGTGTATAGTTTCTTTCTGGTGTGTCTAATTGGTCGTCAGTTCCTTGACCCCAGTCAAGGCTATCCAGGTCATGATCTTGACCTGTATGTGCCCATCTTCACCCTGCTGCAGTTTTTCTTCTATGCAGGGTGGCTTAAGGTCAGTGGGTCAAATGTTGAATTAATTAAATTCACACACATGCAGTAATTCCTGATTCTTGTCCATGTTTCTGTTTGCTCTGAAGGTCGCTGAGCAGCTGATCAACCCTTTTGGAGAAGATGATGACGACTTTGAGACAAACTGGCTGATAGACCGAAATTTCCAGGTTTCTTAATACTCTTTCTCTTGTTTTAGCCATCCGTCCGTTTGTTAAGCGGTCTAAGGTAAAATGGACTTTACATCGGGCTTTTTTTCTGCCCCAAAGCGCTTTCCACTCCAATGGCCTTATTCACCCATTCACACTCACATTTATAAACTGATGGTGGAGGCTGCCATGCAAGGTGCTGACCTGCCTGCCCACCAGGCACAATCAGGGGTTCACTATCTTGCTCAAGGACACTTTGATTAGGATCGAACCAGTAACCTTACCTTCTAATTCCTAGATGGCTACTATACCAACTGAGCCATGCTGCCCCTTGGTTCATATGAGCAAATACTGCTTCCAGAGGGTGTCTTTTTTCAGTCGGCCAAAATGTCTTTCTGTAACAATGAGAACTGTGATCTGTGATTCAGTTCTATAATAATAGTTTTCAACCAGCTAGAAACAGATGTTGTCATACGTTTCAAATTTCCTTAAAATTAAATCAGTTTCCATTGTAACTGCAGATACAAGACCTATGTGTCTGCATTTCATTCTGCAGGTGTCCATGATGGCGGTGGATGAGATGTATGGAGATCTGCCGATGATGGAGAGAGACCGCTACTGGAATGACTCCAACCCAAGACCACCCTATACTGCTGCAACTCTTTTTGTCCTCCGCAAACCCTCCTTCCAGGGGTCCACTTTTGACATGGCGTGAGTCTCTGGCTTCTACCTTCTTGTTGTATGTGTACTCTTCTTGTGACTATCATACTTTCACGATGAGTCGGTCTTGTTTCTGGGAATATCTTTGCGAAGAAAGTGAAAGTATTCAGACATCATTTAAAAAGTAAGTAGTGTGATGTTGACATATCAGAGAAGTAAGAACCCATCATTACCCCTGATAGTTAATGCCAAACAACAACATACACCCACTGTGTAGTTATTGGCCAACTAACAGAATGACTTGTCTGGTGCCATCTGACAGGATTCCTAAGGAGGAGATGCACTTCCAGCCTCTGGAGGACATTGCTGAGAACCTGGAGGAGTCGGGCAGTCGGCACCCTAACATGGCTCTCTTTAACCGACTCCTCAACGCCGCTCCTTCCCCCACTGGCTTCATGGGAGGGGCTCTTCGCCGCACCTCAGCCCAGCTCCAGAGGCTACACCATTCCCCCAGCATTGACCAATGCACCAGCGACGATGATGATGACAGTTGTAAGATTGGTAAAGGTGGTTCTCTGCCGTCAGGGTTGGGGCAGGACACCCAGAGCACTGTGTGTAGTTTCAGGGAGGAGAAGAGTGCCAGAACACCCCTGTTGGAGATTCAGTTTGGGGTTGAGCAGGAGAGGCGAGGAGGACACCCTGCCATCAGCCTTGGCGACCAGGGGACTGGAGGAGATAGGAGGGTTAATGAAGATAGACTGACAAGGGAGGATGGAGAGAAAATCGAGAGTGATATGGGGGGGATCCGATCTCCTGTATCAATGCTTCCTCCTCCCCCTCAGCCCTCTAAAGAGACTTTAACAAGACCTGCATCTGCAATTCCCATTGCCTCCCAACACTCCTCTGCCTTCCTGATTCACCCCACTGCCAACTCTAGTCTGGAGCACTGCAGCTCCCAGCCGATCATCAACCAGAGCAGAGCTGTACCCACCATTCCCAAACCTCCAGTCCTTGGAAATAAAATGTCCTTCCTCACTGTGCCGTCTTACAATGAGCCTCAGCGTTTTCGCAGCGTCAGCATGGGATCAGAGCTCACCGGGACTTAGGTGCACAGTTGTCTGTGGTGGTCCATTTGAGACTCTAAGGCTTGATTCAGAGCATGTCTTCACAAGTGAAAATTTTCATAGATATCAATCTGTTCTTCCACTTTTTCTTTAAGTCTTCAGCATCTTTGGGAGTGTTAGCAGATTTTGGAAATTGGATTGTTTTCTCCCAAACTTTCCCATAGAAAGCAACACAAAGAATCCTCCTGCCTCACTCACTGTTAATGCTTGAATATTCATTGTTAACTGCACTGAATTTCAACACATCATATTGAACCTAGAGAGTGTTACAAATGTGCTGTTAGGAAAGCTGATATTGTGGAAGATTCATATTTCTTCTCGATTCATGTGAATCGAGAAGAAAAATGTCCTATCCTAGCTTTGCTTAGAGACTGGTGGCAGGGCAAAATCAGCCTCCTTCACAAAAATTAAAAACAAGTAACATCCCACCTGCCCCTCCACCCAAAAAAAAAACCAAACAAAATGTACCAAGCATATTATTTACATTTTTGTATTTTAGCCTCTGGCAAATTCATCAATGCACCAGAAAATCATCTGGGTTTAGTGTACAAAGCTGCCGAGACCATGACACAGAATATTGTTTTTAATGACTCTATTAGATTTCAGTGTTTGTATTTGATAGTGTTTTCGTGTCTACATTTGTTAGATACAGAGAATACAATCCAGTTAGTTGGCAGTGTCGAGCCAGCTCTTTCCCCTACATACAGTTTTTGTGCTAAGCTAAGCTAAACATGCCACAGAACTACCTCTGTATAGGACTGAGGAGATGAAATTAAAACTTAATCAAAATTGAGGAGTGTATGCTTAAAGAAAAAAGTTTGGTATCCCTCAGTTATCAGTAATTTCTTGTAGAAAATGATACTGTTTTGCTACTTAATTCTATGTTATTACAGCTTTCACTTTTACTGTAAATAAAATGATTTCTAATACATCATCTTGTGTACTTTCAAAGTTAAACAAATAAATCAACAAAACACGATTGAAAACATGGAATGAACAGTCATTGTTTTGTATTATTTTGAATGGAAATGTAATCTTACCTTAAAAAACACATTTGTGAAACAATCTGGTGTGTAATTACAGAAAATTATATGTACATATATTTGAGAATATCACAGATTCTGAAAATATCTTTAGTTTGTATTTAAGGTCCAAAGTTAGATTTTTTCGCCTCAGTACCAACGTTTACCAGCAGGGGGTGATAGCATCAAGCCAGCGGTGAGAACCTTGTGCTTTAAAAAGAAAAGAAAAGAACAGAAAGGAAAACAGAGGAAAAAATCACACCATCTTCAATCATCTTGATTTCCATGGTGCCCATGGGAAGGCTGGGGTTCCAGGAAGGTGACCGCTCCTACCTGGGCTGCAGTGCCCTCCTGGTCTGGGTGGACCGCCTCTGCATGGACAGGAAAGACTGACCGTGACCTGGAGATCTGGAGTCCTGACACTGACCCTGCTTCTGTAAAGCAGAGGACTGCAAGAGGCAATATTCAGCTGTTAGTAAAAACTTTAGGCGTATTAACCATACCCTTTTGACAGCTCTACCATTTATAATGTAAGTACTACTGCGGCCACAATCACTCTGCTATATGCAAGTTTAGCATTTGCTTTAAAGTTAAATCAGCATTTCCAGTAAAACGGCAGATTTAAATGGCACATGAAATGTTAGGCACCCACAGATAACACATGGTGACTGGAGAAAGCTGGCAACAACAACAAATTCAGGGGGATTTGGCCTTAAAATCCTAAACTTGCAGTTTATTAGTGAGGAGAAATGTCCAAAAGTATTGCTCAAATAAACACTAATTTAGCTTTTCCTGACCCATTTAAAATGGTTTTTAGCACAAACACAAAAATAGTCAGAAATGAGATGTCATTTGGTCTAGGCTTCAATGACAGTCATCAAGAATGCGTGCAAATCGTTAAAGAAGGCGGTTGTTTGTGACATCTTGCTGCAAATACACAAATCTCTTCACTGCTTCATATGACAAACACAACTTGGTTGAAGGTCATCAAAGAATAAAAAATAGGTTTTCTTTTCCTCACCATACTTTGCCAGGCTGCAAGAATCAGCATCTCCTCCAGCTCCTGTCCAGATTTGGAATTATCTCCCTGACAGTCCTGTCCATTTGAAAAGTCAGTGAGTTTCAAAACCAGGTTACTTCAACAGTGAGATGAAAGTCTGGACAGACACTAACTCACCTCTGTTCTCGTGGTATGAGATGAACTGGCATTCTTCTTGCTCATCGTTATTCCACACCACAAAAAAAAAAAAAAAAAAAAAAAAAATCAAACCAACCAGGATATGGCCCAAAACGGTTGCCTGATTGACCAACTCGTACCACGCTGGCCTCCTGACCTGTCCTGTCTGTGATCAGCTCAGTGCTGCTCTTGGCTGTTTTTTACAGCGGAGGCCATGGTTTTGTTGTGTGGCACTGTGGCTTAAGGGCTCTGGCTCTTGTCTACAGTCAAAGATGCCATCCTGCTGACTCGGGCACATTCACTGTTCCACAGTCAGTCACCAGGCTGTCACCAACAATAACTATGGCTTCATGTTGAATTGTCACAGCTTTAAGGAAGCCAGCTCAAAAGCATATAGTAGCAAAGGACTCATGTTTTCTGCTTTGTTCAGCAAAAAATAAATAAATCTTAGTTTGTTTGATGATAGTTGTGACTCATGACCCGCCTTAATGCTGTCTCAAAGATCTATGAGTGTCTGTTATTACTGGTTTCAGTGACCCAGAAATTGTTCCCCTCATTATCACTTGACCAGCATCAAAGGTCATAACCATCACATACAGTATCAGGCAATCTCAAGCTCCAGAGAATCTGGCCGGTGCGACAGCTAATATATATTTCTCAGTTTCCTGTCACCAGAGACAGTTGTGACAAAGGTCAACACATTCTGGCCTTTGACCAGGCTTCAGGGAAATGCGCTTTGTGTATTTGTGTTAAGTGTCAAAACACAAGTGTGGAGGAGGACTTCAAAGAACTATGTGTGTGTCTGTGTGTGTGTGTGTGTGTGTGTGTGTGCGTGCGTGCATGCACGTGTTTGTGTCTGTGTGTGTGAGCGCACGCATGTTTTTCTGGAACCAGGAGGATTGAGTTCAGCAAAAAGGCTTAGACTTTTGTTGAATTGAAAAAGATAAAGAGCAAGGAGGCAAAACAGAGAAAAAGTTGTGGGAAGAGGAGAAACATTTCTTGGAATCTGCCACATCTGAGAGTGTGAATGTTTACTTTCTTGTTAAAGACAAGGTCGTCACTTCAGATTCAAAATGTGCTGCAGATTCCAGTTAACTAATAAGCCTGAAAATATGCTCTGAAAGCCTCCTCCTACTGCAGCAGTATGTGAGTTGCAGTCTCGCATGTTGATCTTACGAAAGAGTTCCACGGGTCACCGAAGTGACTTTGGCATCGTAATTGATATCTAGAAATACATACAAGAGAAGGTTCCTTTGGATCTTATTTTTGTAGTTTATTCCACCATGACTGTAACGTAATGCTGCTCTCCACAGCGCGATTATGACTTTGACACATGCAGAAGGGCGAGCGAAGGGTGCCTGAGCATCTGCCCCTGTATTCTTGTCATCTGAAGTTCCTTTTTGTTCAGGTTTTCTTTTTATTGAAAATAATTAGGGGGTGCGGGGGTCTGTGCGTGGACTTTGTCAAGAAAGACAAAATAACATTGAAAATATTTTTGCTGTAGATAAAATGACAGGCTGCCATCAGTTAGTTTACCTTAAATGATAACAGTCAGTAAGGGAGGAATGATTACTTTAGATGAAGGAGAACTGAAACTGCCACCGGTAAATGTTAGCAGTTACCGGTGGTGATTTACATTTGTGACCATTTAGGAGATTGTATAATTACATTTCTTTAACTTTGACATTACCTGCACGTATATCTAAACCAGCATGATGGCGCCCAAGCACTGACTGTTTACCCACTGGTGTTCACCAACCTATTAGTGCTTTAGATGCAGGTTACTATATATTTTGACGTAACTAGTTTGAACCCTTTGTTTCTTTGCAGTTGAAATATTTAACAAGTTCACTTGCATTTACAAGGTGAATAGTTACATGTATTACATGTAAACTTGACGCAAATTTAATTGCTTTATTCTGACATTAATGACCATATGCACAAGAATTACAGCACAAGAAATAAATGATTAAGGACACTTGAAGTAAATGAGATCAGCAATATGTTGCAAATGTATACATTTTTGGAAAAGCAATGAAATGTCACTACTCTTTCTCTCTCCTTGTGTGTGTGTGTGTGCGTGCGTGCGTGTGTGGGTGGGTGTATGTGTGGCATACCATGCTGTCTGTGTGTTTTGCCGTTTTGCCAGTCACACACCTGAGTGTGAGTGTTACGCAGGGACCCCTTCAAATCATCATAATTTTTTTTACATCTATTGAATGGTGGTTATAACTGCAGGGCTTCATTTTAATAGTTAACAGTTTAATAATTGATTTATCTTTTTCTTGTGTTTGACTCATTGGTTAATCAAGTAACCATTGCAGATCTAGTTCCTTGTGCCCTCTAAGTGCTAATAACTCAAGATAGCATGAAAACAGGTTTTCCCTTTATTGTAGAGACTACGGAATGCAGTACTACATTCAAAGAATGTAGTTTAATGTAATGTAAACAAAACAATTTAGTTTAATGTTATCAGTATTCTTCAAAGAAAGAGCTTGACAGTGGAGACTGTAAGAAGGTTTTAATTAAGAAGAGACACAAACTAGAAACAAACATTTTTCCTAAAATGTGTGAGAGGCCGGTAGTGACAGAGGGAGAGAGAAAGAGAGAGACAGAGAGCAAGAGAGAGAGAGAAAGAAAGAGAGATAACTAGAGAGCAATAGCGAATTTATTCCTCTAACTTGTAGTCCTTGTTTGCACATTATGCAATGATGGGATCTAACGTGCTCTTTCAGCTAAGCAAACACTCATGTGACTCCACTCAGTGTTTATTGTCCCATTTCAACCCCTGTACTTTCACATTTGTTTTTGTCTGTCTGTGTGTGTGTGTGCGTGCGTGCGTGCGTGTGTGTGCGTGTGTGCATGTGTGTGCGTGTGT
>CAAKHG010022040.1:0-10540 GCA_901007715.1 Dactylopterus volitans
GGGGGGGGGGGGGGGGGGGGGGGGGGGGGGGGTCGAACCCGTGATAATAAATTCGGGTTTGGGTTCAAACATCACAGCACTTGCTTATTCACAAACTGCCGCCCCCTCTGAATCTAATTTGTGATGCTTCTTGCTCTGCTGTGATCTCACTTTCCACACTTTCGGCCTACAAGTGAATGCGCCGTTCTTTCTCTCCCGTCAGCTTTTCAAGAAAAAAAGGTGTTGAAGCAGTTAAGTTAGCAGCATGTTGACCGAGCAGTAAAACTGTCAAAGGAAAAGCATTCCTTTCAACTTCACCTCTGGTTTTTTTTTTTTTTTTTTTTTATTCATCTGGCATCACGCGTGGCTGCTGGAGCTCTGCTGCATTTGAGGGCAAAATACTCAGGTCAGGTTTAGGACCCGAGATGCTGCCTTAACGGTTACACGCCCCTGAGCCCATACATGCGGCGGCAGCCGGCCAGCAGGTAGCGTCAGAGAGGTGCTGAATGAGCGCACGCGAGCCTCAGAAAGGTCATCGGCGCCTTATTCGCCAAAAGATCGCGGGCACTTGGCAACGCGTTCTGTCCACATGTGATGGTTGGAACGAGGCAAATGCCTCTGCTGCTGCTGGTGCGCGCTCTGCTGATTTACAGGCGCTCGCCGGCCTCCATCACCGATTCCGGGTGATGCCGCGCCATGACTGGCCAGCCGGGGTTTGAGCTTCTTTCACCAGCTCTTGCCTCACCTCATTTTAACCATGGAAGGCAGCACAATGGCCGTCTGAGGGTACTTTTCAGACCACAGCTCGGTTTGGAAACACCAAGCAACCCCCCTCACACATGCTGGCGCGCCCCGATGCCTTTGCGATTTTTATGAACGTTAAAAGTCCACGGCAAATTATTGGCAATCGATAGCTTGTGGGACACATGTATCTTCTTTATGATGCATTGTGTCTCAAAAGATGGCGTCTTTTGCTCCGGAACTATAAGTGTGTGAGTTCGACACGCCTTCGGAAGCGTCAAGCGGGCAGATCCCCAACATGTGCTCACTTTATCCAAATAAATATTTAGTTAACCACCAGTTAACTAGCAACAGAACACACTTGCACTTGTTTTCAGAGATCAAGCCCTTGTTAAACAACAAGAGCGGCGCTTTTGTTTCGGAGACGGCGATTACGCCTTCGGTTGGTTTAGAACACATCCAGCTGTCTGCTCGCGTGCGCATGGTCTGCTTGTAACGACATGCTAACTAACTGCTGCGTTGGGCGGCATGTGGGACAAAAGGGGGAGAATGTCGGGGGCAGTGTTTCGGAGCGCTCCAAACGCAGCCCGCCTGCCACTACGCCTTCGAGCGCAGCCCGTTGGCCCGCTGGTCGGACACCTCGCTGATGCCCGAGGCCTGGCTCGCTCCCTGCCTCCGCTTTCATTCCACAAGAGGGTCGGTGCTCTGCACACACTCATCGTGCTCTTTCACGCCAAAACCCAACATTTCTTCATAGACCTGCTTGTCCACATACTTTTGACCAAACAGTGCCTCTTCTGTGGGTGCTTTGACCTTCTGCGGGAGTTGAAGCTCACTACCTCCTCACTTACAAGTAATGGATAGAAAATGCGGTTAAATGCCAGATACTAAAAAAAAAAAAAAACACAGGAGAGGTTGAACTAAATCGCATTGCTCCTTTTCGAACGATCGGGTGATCTGTAGATGGTTTCTTGACGTCAGTCAAATCTAAACAATTTTAAATACAGAGTAAAGTCTTGAGTGTTTACAGTTATATTATAAAACAGACACACAGTAAAAGGATGAGACAAAACTGAATATTTACATATATAACAAACAAGTCCATCTGCCAACATCGGTGTGATGCTTCTCTGCAGCCTGACTTTCACTGCTCACATGTCCACAGCGCAGTGGCCTCCATCAGCATCAGCGGCTGCCAGAGACGCCGCCTGCAGGTGGTGCGCAGCACTGCACGGCCTTTAAGCTTTTTGTTCAATGTCACACAGCTAACGGTAGCGAGCTGCCGAGAGGCCTCCTTCCTCTGAGAACCAAGCATCACTACAGCTGTTTTGTTCTGTCATTAACACGCACACGCGCGCGCGCACGCACACACACACGCACACACGCACACACACACACTGAAAGATAACAGTCAACCAATCCCACAACCCGATCCCAAAAGAAGAGATGCTTATGTGCAGCAGAGATAAGCACCCTCACCAAAAAAAAAAAACCAACCATGCACCACATCTTAACTCCTATGTGTCATATGTTAAGTTTCATCCAAACTGCTGTGAAGAGGGTCAGAGACACAATTCTGCTCTACGAAACAATAAGAGTGATGATGAGAAGAAGAAGAAGAATGTACACATTGACCCTTGTGGTGATGACTGTAGGAGGTTGCTTTGCTTTGACATTTGCTGGGTGTCGACGATCCTGTGGTGTCAACCTCTCTGTCCATAGTTCACCTCCTGAGCGGGGTTCGTTTCCATGGGGTCCTCTTTGTAGTTGTCGCACTGCTCCATGACTTTCCTGAGAAATACAAACACTGCTCAGCGTCTGCCCGGCAGCCTCTCAAGCAGTCAAGCCTATGTGCAATTCCCATTAAACTTCTACTTCTACTCAACTCTGGTGACATCGCACCATCACAAACACAGACTGGGGCTGTGCTGGGAATCACCTGCTGACGCACACTCAGCCGTGCACTCAAACTTCATGCGCTACAAACTTCCTACAAAACAAACTATTAGTATATCAGACTGTTCACATTTAAGTATACGTTACACCACATTTCTCAGCAGCAAAAAGTGAAATCACTGGATTATTCATGTTGTACATCCTGTCTACAAAGCAAAAGTCCAGTTTTATCTTGGAAATAACACAAAGTGCAGCACTTTTTCTAGTTTGATAAATCCCTGAAAATGTCATTGCAACTCTATATACAGTCGCTATTTGGATGAACTAACCAAAATATCAGGAATCTACATGGTTATTTCTCACTGTAATTTCTAAAAATAAAAAAAAAACCCTCCTACGGATTACAGTTATAGAACATCACTTTTAGACTGAAAAATATGGTTTGCCTCCATTGCACCATTTGAAAAGACGCAATGCATTGTGGGGCCGTTGAGTATGTCGAGTAAGCTATCGATGCATAAACATACACACAATACTTGCTAATCTAGTATGCATCCAGGGATTTCTCATGTAAACAAAATTTACATAGCATGCAGCTGGAAAACGCTACAAACTCAATTTGACGTCACATTTAGCACGTGAGTAGATCATTGGGTGTTCCGAGCACAGCATTGATCATTTTCTTAGCGTGTCCCTGGCAAACCAACACTGGTCATAGACCTCTACACACTTTTCAGACATTGTATGATAAAAATATTAAGCTGATGACGCGCACAAGAGCATGTCTTTCTGTTCAAATTCACACACACACTGACAAAACAGTGTGACCACGTGGGACCAAGACCACCAAGGAATGTGGTCTCAAAGATCAGGTCTCAATGCATCATGGGAACATTCACACCTGAACTTCAGAGCTGTCCTCCTGTGATCAGTTCATCAAAGGTGCATGCTAATTCCAGGCCTGTGCGGGGCCATAAATGCTAACATCAGCATGCTAATATTTGCCAATCAGCACTAAAGACAAGCTTAAGGCGGGAAGACAGAGCAGTCTGATTAACTCGTGATGGTCCACAAAGTGAAGTCTGGGTTGACTTCACATAAAACTGAACAGAACTAAAAATGCAATGTTTCTGTAAACTCCTTCTTGGCATACAGAACCATCCAAAAAAATCGACATATTTACATACTGTAAAAAAGTAGATGACCATCTTACCGAGCCATTTCCTTGGTCTCAGGCTGCGAGCTGTCCAGTTCCAGAACCCTCTCCAGAAGACTTATTCCTCCTTCTTTTATCAGCAGGGAACAATACTTGTTTGCTGTGAATAAGAAAGAATGACTGTGAGAACTATTCCTGAGTGCAGTGCTTGTGTACGTGCGTGCGCGCGTGTGTGCAACTGAATTTTATGAGCACGCAGCGCGACGACAAGTGAAGGAGAAAAGCTTGAGCTAGAACCCATGTTGGGGAAAGAAGTGCGTGAAATAGGAGCGTTTCACATTGAAAGGAAGGACTGTAAGAACCAGCTGAATCGTCGCAGGGGTGAGAGCCACTTGAGCAGCGAATGCGGTTGAAAAGCTCCAGATACTCACGGTAAACTGACACCAGGTTGTAGAGAGCCCATGTGGCCCAGTGCTGACTGACGGGGGAGATGCTCTGAGGCAGCAGTCGCAGGATGGGCTCGAATGACCTGACGGACCATACAAAATTCAAAACACAGGAATTCCCCCATCATAGCCGCGCTCCAGCATGCTCGCAAAAAAGTTATTTATATTCAGCTTTACATGCACTGATCTAACGAGAGGGACCAGTGGAACAGCGCTCGGAATCTTATGTTGCTTTTCAAACGTTCAACAATCAGTACTGGACGGTTTGACACAGTGAGAAACACACACGTGCGCATGCTTTGAGCCATATAAATCAGCACTAGTAACACACTCAAATGTACCCTCTTCTTCCTTCATGTTAAACTAAGAATCAAACGTGAAGCCACGTGAAAATGAGAATTATTGAACTTGCCTGGCCAAAAAAAAAAAAAAAAAGTCACACGCACTTTAATATTTTGTTGGAACACCTTTAACTGTGATTATGGCACACAGGATTTTGATAAGCTTACACAATGTCACAACATTTATTTCTGTCCAGAGTGGCGTAAATGATCCGCCAAATCCATCACGCTAACTGGGCCACTTTTAAAAAAACAAATTTGAGTCCCGTGAATCGAGGCGTTATCGTCTTCAAATATGCCCGTGCCATCAGGGAGGAAAAAAAAAAAAAACATTGATGGAGAACCCTGGTCATTCAGCACGTTCAGGTAGGCAGCTGAACTCGATTTTTGGGCGCATAACGTTGCTGAACCTCGACCTGAACTGGAGTAACCCCAATCATAGCACTGCCCCCGTCGGCTTAGACAAAGGGCACTAGGCATGATGGGTATATCAATTTATCCGCCTCTCTTCTTACCCTGATGCACCCATCAGCCTGGAACTGGGTAAATCTGGACTCATAAGACCACATGACCTTTTCCCATTGCTCCAGATCCCTATCTTTATGCTCCCTAGCAAAGTTCTTCCTGATCGGCCTCGCTGATGAGCCTTCACCACCATCCCTTCCAGGTTTTAATAACGCGTTGGGACAGCGCTGGCGCCGGTTTAAGTGGTTTCAGCAGTCTGCTTAGTTGCTTTCTTTGCTTGATGCAGGCCAATAATTTGACATTTCTGAAAATCTTCTTTTCCACAACCACAGGATATAGTTGTCTAACAAATGAGAAACTACTCATGACATCACTGAGGGCTTAATAACTTGTTGCCAGCTGAAACAGTAAATTACCAATACAAGGCTCTTGCCTATTTGCTTAGTTGAACTTTTTTTTTTTGGCCAGGCAGTGTATATCTATTATATGTTATAAACCCATTTACGTACAGTTGCAGGTCTGACGTCATTGCCGACTCTTTTTTATTGCTGTACTTGATTGTAATTTGGAGTAACATCAGTGTTATTATTTAAATCCTAATGTCTGTAAACTCCTGGAAGACACTTGGTGTTGCAAATCCACTTCTGACAGCAACATCTTGGATCAAATACAATGAATATGTAGTGGCTGAGATTTAAATAAAATAAAATAAAATTTATTTTCAATAGAGATAGATTGAAGTAGTGAAAATATGCCTTACATGGCTTAAATCACGAAATACCGGACCGTCACCTGTAGTTGATGTTGCGGTTTGAGCTGACGTCCCAGCTCTGGATGGCGTCCCACATCTTGTCCATCACCGTGTCTCTTTTTGGCTCCTCCATCGACCAGACCTCCGGCCCATCAAACATGATGTGTGAGAGCACGCCGCAGGCGTTGTAGGACACCTCGATCCCATCTGCCTTACTGTCCAGCAGGTTACTGTCCAGGGGTGACAGGAAGAAGGATCAAGTATTTGATGGTTCAATAGCTACCAATAATCTATCATACTTCATTAACGTGATGGCACTGGTACAGTATCTCTGTACCTTAATAGACTTTAGAATGGACAGTAAGCACTGCCTGACATGGGCCCGATAAAGTTAGCTATGCAAGTATTTGGACAGTGGCGTGATTTTTTTTGGAATCTTGTCTCTGTGATGAAGGTGTAGACTCAGCTTCAATTATAGGGGTTTGATAAAAGAATTCCAATAAAAGGTTCTTAAACGGTTATTTGAATTGTATTGTTCGACCCCTTCAGTTAAAGCTGTCAGTCTACACTTCCATCACATCTTGATGTCTTCATTTAAAAACCATCTTGGTGGTAAACACAGACAAAACTATAAAAATTGTAATACTGTCAGAAGAGTTGTGGACCTACAGTATAGATACAGTATAGTATACAGTATATATTACTGTCGTCTTACTGATGTCTTGTTGATGAACACATGGAGAGTACAGTATGTACCGGTTTGTGTATTTGACTTTTCTTTGATGCTCAGGCTGTGAAGTCTGTATGGAAGTTAAAATGATCCCTTTCCTCTACAATATAACGGCGTTGTTCATTATGCAAACGACGCCGCTGCTGCGGTGGGCAGGGGGCATGTGCCTGTAATGTTGCACCACAGCCTCGAGGCACACACACGCAGACAGAACATGACTTTGGGATTCTGAACAGAAACGGCAAAAAAAAAAAAAAAAACACTGCCTGAGCACAGAGGATGCGCACGAGCGACTGGGTTATGTTACCAACGGCAACGCTATGGTGACAAGATCCTCAACTGCCGTGCAACTTCCTGTATCAGTGTCATATGGGCGCCGCTACTGCCCCGCCTCTGTAGGAGACGAGTGGCAGGTCCCAACTCTATTAAACTCAACAGGAGAAGTGAGCATCGACGCAGATTAGAACTGATTCCCTCCTTACATCATCACTTGAGTAAATTTTGGAGCCATTTAGCACAAGCCACATATAGTATATACAAACCATTGTGACAGTAAAATGGCATTTTCAGATAAGCAGATGAGGAGAACATTAACTTTGTTCAGATGTGTCTCTGACTCGGGAAGAAACTCTTGTGACATCTGGGTAAATGTGTCCGTTAGTGCTTGATGATGATCTCAATGTTGATGATCACAAAAGCACTTTGAGGCACTCGGAAGCTCGCTGCTAAATTTACCCGCTTCCTGAGAGACAGACACAAGTCTCTCAGCATCATTCAGTAAGCGAACGCAGGGCAGCCACCGCCACTCATTCCATCAACAGCTGATGGAGACATGTATCTGTGACACCGTTTGTTGGATAGGAATTTTTCGACTTTGACTATTTACTGTGCAGTTGATGTCCGTTTCTGAACATGCCAATGTCTGAAACCAAATTCAGAATATTGGCTTAGTTAGTCACAATAGATACAATCTGTAGTTTGAGCGAGCCGCCAGAAGTCCCTCACTCATTTGCTTGCCTATGAGTGAGGGCTCAGACATTTTACATTTGTAGGCTCCTTACAGATCATATTGATGACAGAGGTTGTGGGGAAAAAACAACAACAACCGTTCCCATTTCAAACTCAAACGTTACCTAAAAAAAAACTGCCATTATGGCACAAAGAGCATTCACAGCAAGCGCTTCAACAGCTTTACTCTCCACCGGCTTCAGTCGCCGCGTACCTGAACACTGTGATGAACTGTGGAGTGAGCAGCTGCGGCCTCAGAGCTTTGACCTCTGCAACATTTCCCAGAAGCCCCAGCATGTTGCGATGCAGCTCCTGCTTGTCTGGAAACTCCTGGAGTGAGAACACACCAGACAACACTCTTGTTGAGATTATCAGCCAAACGGAGCCAATATCTAGGCAGGCTCAGCAGACTCACCTGCAGACACTCCAGGAACAGACTCATGCCCCGACAGTTGAGGAACATCTGACAGTTGTCGGGCGTCTCATCGGTGATGTTCCACAGAGCACTCCAAGAGAACTCCATCACCTGGTCACACTGAGCAGAAACGCACACACTGCCTTTGAGCAGGAATCCCTTCACATTTGAATTGAGCACCATGCACGTGTTTTCTATCTGAATAATCAGTCCACAAACAGTCAAACGGAGACTCACCATTCTGTCCTGCAGCTTCTTCTGAATTAAATTCAACATTGTCTAAGAAAGAGGTACAAGACTGCAGTTAATATATGATGCAAAAAAAAATATTTAACCTGAATTGGCACATTTTTTTTTGCCTTAGACAAACCATCCAATAACATGTTGTTTTCTGGCCTCCACCTCCATAATAAGAACCTCAACCTGACACGGGGTGATGTTTGATTGATTTCCAGCTGGTTAACAATTGCTATTTAAACTATAGGTGACAGCGGTGGTGCTTTTGTACTGATTTGCATGGTAATTTATGGGAGCATACAAAGTGGGCCAACAGCTGTGCTCACTTTCACGTCAATCAAAATGTCGGATACGGGAAAAGTGTGCAGGAGCAGGTGCGCACACGGTTTTGTACATGTTGAAATTTCTGGGCGCACATACTTTTTAGATTTTTTGAGTATGTCGGCTCTTAGTATGAAAGACGCGCACTCTTTTACACATGAGCTCCCTGGTAATTTAATTGCTTCCATGAGAGCGATTGCTGCTTCGAGTGAGGAAATTTTGGTGTGCATAATTATCTTCTAGGCAAAAAAGGTGATGAAAAAACAGCTGAAACTGCGAAGACGTTGAGTCGCAATCACTGCACAAATTAGAGATTTGATTCAGTCCTCCATGCGGAGACAATTGACAAATGTAATACAAGAGACTCAAAGAGATGAATGAAGCAGGAGAAGCATGCGATAGTTTGATTATCTGCAGAAGCATTAGGGTCAAAGATCTCTACATGGACCATTTCAGGAAGAGGATTGATTAGAAATGGACTCCCAAAGCTACAACCAGTTTCTGGGGGTTATCATCCTCAAACGGTGGTGGAAGAAGACGCCAGCCGTGATACTAAAGCAAGACAATGCTCCATCCCGCTCACCGTGAGAGATCAGAGAAGTTGCAAAGATGCTGACATGACCTGAACTGAACCCAAATGAAAACATGCGGTTGTTTCCACAGAGGGAGAAATGCAGCCAAGAAAAGCAGTGCAAAGCAGTGCACATCTCCGAGCAGCCCGTGTGCATCTCTGCTGCTGGTTTCAAGCTAAAACTGCTTGCAGTCACATTAATACGTGGCTAGAATCCATGGATATGAGACGATGACAGGAATGTGTCTCGCCTCCGTCACATTTATCATCATATGAGAAACCGTTTTGGTTGGCTGTTTAAGGACTAAATTGGAAGAACGCGTATTTCCCAGTTGCTTAATAATTATGCACACCTAATTCCTGACTTGGAAATATTGGCTTGAATTTGAATCACTTATGCTGTCTGTATTAAAATATCAAAAACACACAATTGCATAATTATGTACACAGTTTAGAGTAAACGCGTACATACATGGGCACATGCATGAAATTTTGACTATTGGAGCTGGTTCGCATGCAGCACTCAAGGCTTCAGTTTAGGATCAAATGGAATTCATGAACATAAGAACAGTTTTGGCGTGTACGCACGTTTCCTGAATCCCATATTAAGTTTTCTTCTGCTTTGTGTGAGAACGAAAATGAAAACAAAAAATTAAAAAAACAAAAACATCCATGAATAATGCCCATTGTCTCCCCGTGTTCAACAGGGTTTCATGTTTGTGCTCTGGTTATTTTCCACCCTCAAAGAAGCATTTCAGATATGAAAATAACTCTTAAAATAACTGCTTTTGCCCTTCACCAAACTGAGCTGGGAACCAGGGTGGATCTTTTGCCTCTGCTCGGCTCAGACAGCTCAGGATGGATCAAACGCTTCGGAAACGCTCAACCAACCGCAAATTTTTGAAATGACAAGTAGAGGAGCACAACTGATATGTTACCTTTCCTATCACATCGAGAGAAAAAAAACAGCTACGGTAAAGATTAAACAAACAAAAAAAGAAAACAAAAAAAAGGTAATCTTGATGTTACCTTGACAAATCCCATCTTTCCAACAGCTTCCTTATGATGGTTGTCCACCTGACAGACCAGAGCGTTGCAGAGGTGCACAGCGATTCTCTGGATGGACTCGTCCTGCCTGGCGGGTTCCAGGATTTTCAGCAGCAGCTGGTTGACGCGGCTGTACTGGAACTCCAGTTCCTCTGGAATACTGAAGTTGCACAGAGTCAGGCAGCAGTTCCTCTGGACCTAGTGGGAGGGTGGGAGGGGATATGAGGGTTTGAGCCTTACGCTGAACACTCGACAAGTCTGGGGAGAAATATGCACATCAAACAGGCCTGATATCATAATAATCATACTGTTTCTTCCTTCTTTTCTTTGTCACATCAAATACAATATTTACATTATATAGACATGCACATTATATGCTCATGTTGGCAAACATAAGCACAATTAAGACACATTAGCGGCTACACTGGATCAGTGG
>CAAKHG010022041.1:0-12155 GCA_901007715.1 Dactylopterus volitans
CGACTACCTCATGGTGTCCTTGATGCCTTGTTTGAGGATCCCGCCGCCGCAGCGTCGGGACGCCGTGTGGGAGTGACTGAAAAGCTGGGAGACCAAGGGCAAAGGACAGAGAGATGGGAATGTGGTGGCTGGAAATTCCCGAGACTCTCACTGTTTTATAAAGGCAAGGAAGAAAAAAAATGGCCAGGAGGTGATTTTTTGGGGGGGTTAGTAACTCAAAACATAAACAAACACCACCACACCCCATGATTGTTAAATGTCATTTAAATTTAGACCCCATCAGTCCTCCTGTATGGCTGCATGTCAGAGTAAAAAAGAATAAATTCCTCTGCCCACATTCATCGGGAATACAATGGCTGTAAATTAAATATTGAGCTTACTCATTGTCTCTGTTTTTCCTTGTTGATGTGGTGACATGTTGCCGTGTGTTATGGTTACCACATTGTCCCTTGTTTTGTTTTGCCTGATTAAGAAAAAAACATTCAATATGGGGTGAAATATCAGTTTTGAAAAAGGAAGAACTCATTTAAAAGATGAGACGAATGCAGCCGGGTGCTCACCGGGCTTTGAACAATACATCACAACGGAGCCGTGCCCTCCGAAACCTCCAAACTTCCCAGCCAAATGCCCGTTTGCACAATAAACAAGTTTGCCAACAAGCGCCCTGCTATTTAAGGGAGGACACAATGACAATCACGTAAATGTTATTCTATATATTTGGTGTTTATTTCTTAGTGTGGAGGTGCCAAATTAAAGAAATTTAGAGGAGAAAAAAAAGAGGCAACCTAAGATTGTTGGGTTGTAAACAGTGTTTTACAATGAATACAGCACGGACGACGCGACTGACAGAATAAACAGACGGCTGGGGTGGAGGGGGGCGGGTGAGTAGGGGGGGAGTGGAGTGGGGTGGGGGGGTGGGGGTAGAGAAAGCAAGCTGAACTACTCAGCAACAGCCACTCAAGTCGTGACGTGTTCACGGTGCTTCCTGCAGCGCTTTAACCCGGGTCCTAGAGACAGTATTTGAGCTTTCTATTCGCTACTTGGCGCTGTTGCTATGGGGCCGCGCATGTCGGGCCGTGAACGTTGCGCCGTGCATGGAGAACAGTTTGCGTGCTGAGTTTGGGATTAGGGCAGAGAAGAGTGTCATCAGTGTGGGTGAAGAGCCGCCATCAAGAGAGCAACCTCACACACACACACACATCCTTCGCCGTGTTATCGTCGTGGCTCTTTGTTTACCTTCCTAATGGCCGTGATGCCCATTTGGAAAACACCCACTGTGGGCCTGTTGCTCCTCGTGACGGCTGTCGAACTTGATGACCATCTAATCTCACATTACACCACCACAGATCATGGGCTGTATATACCGTATAGAGGTCTATAGTGGCGCAAAACGGACACGCTTCAGTAAAGAGCTTTTGATTAAGCTATTATGAAATATTGTTCAGGTAGGCCTAAATGTAAAAAAAACAGGGGGACACTAGCACATATGTAATTACATGGTCATAGTTGTCATTAAAAAAAAACCAAAACTATTAAATCGGACAAATCGGGATTATTTTTTTCAATATCTAAACGTTTAAAGACTTTAATTCAAGAGTGTTACTTCCCTCTAAGTGCGATATTCAAGGGATCACATTGGGTCGATCGGTTCAAATTTAGAGTTATATTGTTATTTTTAATAGCCACTGCGTATCTGCGATGTTACCGTATTTATGAGTAGTCGGTAGCACCTATTATTCTTTATTCTTATCAAATTTAACCCTGCGCGCCAGAGAATTTCTGGCTAAGGGCGGACAAATAAAACAATACCAATTAATATCATATAAGAATAAAATTTAAAAAAAAAACCCGCACATCGATCAGGGAAGGTTACGCGGTGGAAAGTTGACTGATTGTGCGGACTAATGAGGAATTCCAAAGCATTTCATCATGGACACTCAAAAACATCACCGGACATCAAAGTCTGTGGCGGATGGATCAAACCCCAGCGCGGGAGGCTCGAGCCTCGCGCCACACACGCTCCACCGGCCGGTTTTTTTTTTTTTTTCCTTTCCTCCCTTTTTTTTTTCTTCCTTACATCTCGCGGAGCTGCAGCAGAGCGCGCGATATGAAAAATCAGGGAATACGACGAGCTACGCACGTGCGCCCAGGCTGTGTGGCACAGGACCGCCGCCTGGAAGTGGATGTGAGCAGCAGTCGGTCCTGAAGGGGTCGTTTCACAGGGAGACGCCTGTCACGTTTCTTCTTCGCGGATTGTAAAACGGGCAGCGTCAACGTCAAACTTTAGATATAATAACGAAGTCAGGTGTGCATTCATGGCAATATAAAAAACAAAAACAACACAAAAAAAAACAACAAAAGAAAAAAAAAGGATGCACATTATGTTTAACAGCGATAGAATGTTTCGTAAGAAAATTAATTCAGCCTTTTTGTGTTCCGGAAACAAACAATTCTTCGACATTGGATATCCATGCATATATGTATATTTTTAGATTTTTGTTAGAGCCAACACTATTTAATAAAACATGTTCTGATTCTGCTGGTGTTATCCCCGGCTAGAAATCGGTTGCCAAGCATTGCATCATTCCTTTCATGTGACTCCCATACGCCCCAAATTCGTCCTGGCCGTCTTATGACTGCATCACAACTGCTGCTCGCACAAACTATACAGACAAGCGAAGGGCTTACAAGCAAGCGACACCATAGCCCGTCCCATTGCTGGTACGGCAACTCTATTGGATGTCGTCAAGGAAAAGATCCCGACTTCTTTCCCCCCGATTGGCCAGCTGAAACGTCCACCATCCCACCAAACTTGGTTGTAACAAAACTGTCCATAGTTCGGTTGGCGTCGCACGTAATATAAACACCGCCGGGAGTTTCCGTAAAATCACATTCAGCCGTCAAGACTGAACAATGGTTAACATGAGCTATCACCAATTTTTACTAATATATCCACATTCGAGCTCAAGACAGTCGAGAAGGCGAACGAATAAAAGAAAAAGGGTAAGTGCAGAGCCTTTTTCGTTCGTTTTGGCCATTGTTTTTAGGTTTTTCGTCTTTCGGCAACTTAACGCACTCTTTATTGAATCTTGTGCACTACCAGAAGAAAAGAACGTGTACATTTTTGGGCAGATGTCTCATCGCCATTTTTTAGAAAAAAACAGCTGTCTTAATCAGTCACAATGAGTCCAACTGCGGTGGCAAGTTGTTAACGGGGGTTGTTGTCTGCTTCGAAGTTGGCGTGCGAGTACAGCCGCGAAGTTCGACGGTTTTAACACTTGACAGCACCAAACCGAAATAACACAACATTGCAGTCAAGGCGAAATCGGGTGTTTTAATTGTCATTTCATGATATCATGTAGGACAGTTATTAACATACCTCGATGTCTGGAGGAGTTGTCAAAACGACAATGTGGCTCGGCCATGTCTCGTGTCGAAAATTCTCAACGTTGACGTAATTGTTTGTTTGCCAGTGTTAAAGCACGGGACGTTTTTGTCCTCATTTTAACTTCTCGTCGTCCCAACTCTTGTCTTTTCTCTCCACGTTCCCTTTTGTTTCGCCCATTCCTCCTGCTGGACTTGAATTTCCATGACGTAATTGTCTTGGCTGACAGTGGACATGTAGCCCAACCAAAAAAGAAGAAGAAAAAAAAAACGTCTTGGTGTGAGATAATTGGATAGGAAGACAATGATCTATACGCTTTATGAAAGAAACTAATGTTGTAATGCCTGTCATTATTACTTGATAACCTAGTCATTAACGTTACCACATACAGATACACACACACACACACGCGCGCACACATACATTCATACATTCCAGTGCTCTGGCAGTAGAGAAATGCGGTTTGATCTGTACTGGCACGCAAAAGGAGAAGGTTAAAAGCCTTCACCTGAGGCTCAACTTCAGCTGTTGTTTACAAAAATTATATATTTTTTTGATTAATTCCCCTGTATTTTTTATTTTTTTAATTCAGACTGCAGTAGGCGTTGAATTGAGGCAGTAGATGGTTGTCAGCCCTGTGCCGATCTCAATCTGGATTTACTCGTCGTTCCTTAAACCGACTTGTTTATCGATCCTGACGTTTCAGGGCCGTAGGAAGCAGGGGGCGCAATAGTCGACATTCTGCTCTTTGTTTACTAGAAGCAGGGGACATAAGATGTATTGTTTTCTCCATCGATTTTGATTAACAATATTTGCCTGTACTAGTTATAATTTTAAATGATTTTCATAATTCTCTCAAGCAGTCATCAATGCACCTTTTTATAAAAGTCTTATTTCCAGAGTCTGAAAGCAAATGTTAGTGCTGACATCTGTAAAGATTAACCAAACACATTGTCTTTCAGAATTGTTGGGACAAGCTATCCCCAACAAATTGGCAGACTTGATTAACAGAGACTTTCTAAAGGTAAATTGCTCTTTATGTTTGATATTCTGACTGCACCATAATTCAGCATTGATGTGATTTATTTGTTAGTGTTTAAATGAACTTTGTTTGGGCTCATATAATCGACAATTTCTTTCATATTTGGAATGTTGAGTTTACGCTCATGAATTCCAGTGCAGTACAGTCATTTCCTCACACAGTGTCACTGTTATTCCAGTTCACAACTAAGTGTATTACACAACACACTGTGCCTTGGTCTAGTCTCTTTATCACGGTGTAAATTATTACACATGTAAATGATTGTTGCAGTGTTCTTTGAACACACCATCTTTCACCTGTGAATACCTACAAACGTATCCAGTAGCACACAGTGAAGATCGAAACAAACAAGGTGCAGTTTTTGGGACATCCAATCATATTATCTGCAGCCGTTTGTCCAACCCTCTCGGATCTGGTGACTGCTTCCTCCCAGGTCCAGTGTGAACCGTGTGGCCGAGTATCTGTGCGTTGTGACTGATTGGCGAGATGACTGCCGAGTGGCTACACCTGCCCCCGCCGTACCCCCCTGGCGTGGGGCCGTTGTGTGGTGCAGAGTTGGAGGCGTGGTATGAGGACCTGCAGGATATTCTGGGCTCCGACACAGGAGGAGCAAAACTGGCACGTGCCCCCCAATGCACCGAGGTTAGTAGGTTGAAGATTGGATTGACTATCACAGCCATGACGGACGCGGGTGAAATTGTAAATTTTTACTTGTGTTCCAACTTTTTTGTTAAAAAAAATTCCATTTACACTCTTAAGGCATGACATGTACTGCAGCTGATATTTGACACATTGTGGCAGATGCTGACATTGATTTTTTTTTATACCTTTTTAGAAGGAGCCAGAGTTTCTCGATGTTCTGGAGAGTTGCTCTTTGACGTGGTTGACGGATGGAAGCCAGACGTGGGGAGAGGGTGTCCAGAGGGCTACAGAGCAGATCAACAACACCCAGCCTCTGCATCACACCTCATCATCATCTTCCTCTTCCTCCTGCATGAGTCCAGCTGTTGCGGAAGACCAGCGGGCGGAGGCTGAGAGCGGGAGAAGTGGAGATAACTCGACAGGAGGCGGCAGTGACTTGCTGCCTCCGGAGTTTTTTGAGTTGCTTAGTGATGGAGGAGTGGGCATGGTGGATCCAAGCGGGGCAGTGATCAGCAGTGCCTATTATTACCACCACCATCAACACCACCAGGCTAACAATGTCCATCCAGCATCTCCCTCAGCCAGCGAGGAAGAATTGCCCTGTGTCCCAGATTCTCCATCCTGCTCCTCCTCAGCCTCCCAGTCGCCCTCTCAAAATTGTTCTTCTCCATCCTCACCCGTCTCCTCGCCTTCCGTTTACCCATCCTCCCGCCTGGGCAAACGAAAGAGGACCACCAGCGAGAGGGGCAACAGTGCCTTGTCCTCTTTTGCCTCCTCCACGCAGCGCACATCCTCGTCCTATTCATCTGCCAAAAAGAGTCGCAAAGAAAGAGAGCAGGAGAACGAGAGGAAGGTCCAGGAGCTGACGGAGCAGAACGAGCGTTTGAAAGCAGAGATTGAAAGGTTGGGAGAGGAGGTACAAAGGACACGTAGAGCCCTGATAGAGAGACTTGTCAACACCAGGAAATGAGGGGGAAAAGAAAGGATGGATGAAAGGATTAAAAATGACAGGTCTTACAAAAAATTGGAATGAGCATTGGTGAGGAAAGGTGTAATGTGGTAGTAATGAAATGCCTCTTAAGACTGGAAAGCATAGAAACCAAAGATTTAGGATTTTATTTCGAGAAGACAAGAGAGCTAAAGATGGTAAGAAGGAGGAAAGTGATGAAAGTCAAGACAAGCAAAAGCACAGAGAGAAGGGCTGCTACAGCATTGCGGCAGAAAAGACACAGCATGTACAAAGGAAAAGGAAGAACAGACCACTCGTCATACATATCTGGAAGTGGTTTTGAGGAATGTTTGTAATTTTAAAGAATGGCTGACATGAAGTTCCAACAAATGGGATTACAGGAATAACAGTTGTGAGCGTTTGATGATTTGTATGTAGAACAGCAAGGAAGAGTGCATTTCATTTTCATCGCCTCCCACCATTTTGCAATAAATTGTAACTCCTACTTTAAGGGCTACAATCTGGCTAGTAGAGATTATTTGCCCCAATTTATGGAAAGTTAAGGGGAGCTCAGGAAAAGTTTTGAAAGTGTCCCTTGCAGCGTGAGTATGAGAGAATGTTTCTTTTTTTGTGGGAGAGAATTGATACCGTTTCTTACTTTTTTATAACCCCTGGCTTGTGTGTATGCGTATTCAAATACAGCAAGTAGGACCCGGCTATACTTTCTAAGCTGACCTTTTCTATCAATATGGGAAGTGGTGATAGAATTACAAGTTGTTTTATCCCGAGTTATTATTTTTGTATAACGCTGTACAATTGTACTGTAATGGCCAATACCGTCATACGCCAACACGTACAGTTATTTTCTCATGGTAGTCACATTAATTGCTAATTGTAGAATAATATGCATGGCTTATGTCATTGATGGCATCAAATACATGTATTTTGCCGTTTCTTTTATCCTTCATTGTAATCCCAAATTTGCAATAAAAGAAAAAAAATGTACCATCTTCATGTCAAAAGATGCTTATTTATTTGCCGTTTAAATGACTTGTGTATTAATGTTTTCTCAGAATATAGTGTGAAAATATCATATGTTGCTTGTGATAAAGTTGGAATGGGGGAGTGCAGACAATACTTGGCTGAATTAAATTTATTTTCATGAATCAAAAGGGGTATTTATAGCAAATGGCAAAAAAAAACATTTTCATGATATAAAAAACATCTTTATATGCGCAACACACCTTCCAACACTAATATCGTATGCTGACTTTATCACAGGGAGAGTATAAAATCAGTTTCTTTTGGTGTAGGGATTTGGAGAAATCCCTTCATTCTGTAGCTGTATTCATTTGACTCTCTCTTTGTGTGTTTTCGTTTCCCCGCCGGCCTATCCAGCATTTCATTAGTCCTCGGCGCCAATACCACATTGTCTTAGATCCTGTCACGGCTTTGCCTTAAGCTAATACCCACATCTCTCTTAGTGTACATCTTGTTCCATTTCTCCACCATCACACCTCAAACCATTCTAGTCTTTCCTTTCTCTGACAAACCTCCATCATTTGCTTTCATTTTTTTTTTTCTGTCTCACTTCTTCTTGCCCTTCTGAGGTGCAGGCTCAGGGTTCTTCCCCTCAGCCAGAGCCAGTTGTTTCTTGAGGTCCAACAATTTCGCCACCTCTGCTGTGATCGCTGCCTTCTCTGCTTTCTGGGCTTTGAGGGCTCGCACCTTGTCCCCCTGTATTGGACAAGATGACAAGATTTCAATAGATTTCATACACCTAAATTTGTCTTCCCTGTATTTTATATGGATAAATATAGACTGGTGGCTTTCTTATCAACAGTTAGCCACTAACTATCCGCCACCAAGCAATTTCTTTGTGATCACAATTTTCTGTCTTTGTCATTTGATTCCGCGTTCTTAAATATTCCGCTGGAATTATAATGTGAATTTTGAAAGATCCCAAATTTGAATTAAACACAATTTTTATAAAAATCATTGCAAGCTCTGACATTACCAGATAATTTCCCCAAATAGATACCATTTAATTTTGTGATTTAAAATAAGCCACTATCTATTTCTGTGGCCGGTTTGTAATAATCATTTCCGATCCTTATGGAAGATAATATCCTCGTTGTTAAAACTGAAAAAAAGCAATCAAAATAATCTAAGACAATTTTTCAACAAAAACAACTGCTGCGGCAGCCAAGTATCCTTATACCCCATTACTGACCCTGACATGTCTGAAAATGTAAGAATTAGGTTTCCAGTTGAGTGATCAACAGCATGCTGCCACCCACCAGCGATCTCACCTGTTCAGCCACGGCCTGCTTGAGCTGCTCGGCTTTCGCTGGGTCCACGCCATTCACAACCGCCGCCACCTCCGCAGCCGCAGCAGCAGCAGCAGCCGGTGCTGGCATGGCGTCCGACTGAGAGCTGGCAGCACTCTGAGATGTCTGAGTGCGCAAATAGAAGATAGAGACGTTTTGATGGTTATTATTTCTGCAGATGACTTACTTAATTGCAGACAACAACACTTGTCACTCAAGGTGTCGGTAGGATTTCATGACTCGTGATGCATGAATGGACAAGGAATCACACTGGACACACGCGGATGAGTGAAAATTCAAAGATGAAGACGTTAGATGGGTCGCTTGTATTAGTGAAGGCGTTCTGTAATTGATGTTGACACAGCAGCACCAGCGTGGACTCTTCACAAAACAAACACTGCTGGATACCTTTTTTTTAGGTGGCCCATCCTCTGGCTGGAGGCAGGAGGTTGGGGAGAAGGTTTAGAGGGATTATTTTTAGCTATACGATAGACGCATAACAAATAATTAATGCATTTACTGTGTTTTTGCTCTGTATCATGATCCAAAACACGTGTGGCAATTAAAGTACCATTTTATATTCATGACTACAGTCTGCGAACAGCTGTGCATGATCAATTCTTTCTTCTTTCATTATTTGTCATCAGCCCACATTACAACAAGGCCTGACAGAACTCTTAAGACCATTAAGCGTCATAATCATCAAATACCTGCTGTCCACCAAATCTCTTCTTCAAAGCCTCAACCTGGTCCACCTCCAGTTTCTGGAACAATGGACTGACCTAAGAATAAGTGGCAATAAAAGGCAGAAATATTAAAAAACAAACAAAACAAACAAACAAAAAAAGGAGTTTGCAATTGCAGATCATCATCTACGAACAAATTTAAGTAGTGTCATGTGAGATACAATTACAATGTGCAATTAGATGTAGTCTTGGCATGACAGAAATGTCGAGTCTGCTGCTTCTTGTCTAGAAACCTGACAACTGATCACCGTAGCTCTGGAAATTGCACGATTGGCAGCCTGCTGCAGATACAAGTCACAAAAATAAGGACTGAAGGGAAAGTGGCCTGAGAGAAACTTGCTCTGCATAGACTGAGGCCTTTAAACACTGTCTCGGTTATTATTCTTATGTAGTATATGTGCCTGTTCACACAACAACTACACAGTATTGAAATACTGGCAGACTGTTGCATCCTCATTGTATCACCCAGTGTCAACGTGCTGGACAGTCCTCAGGCTTGAGTATCTGCACATGTATGAATGATGTGTATATCTCTTCCGGTCATACTCACAGTGCCAATGCGATGGCCGGCGCGAAGGACACACACGAAGGTGCCGGTGCCTTGCAACATGGTATTGACGCAAGAATGAGAGGCGTTGAGTTGCTCCCTGATGGTTTGGCTGACTGTTGGCATGTATGGCAACAGCATCACTGACAGCAAGCAGGCCACGTTGACAGACACGCCGGTGACTGTGCCTGCACGCTGCCTGGGGAGCAGACACAGAAGAGCATCCGCCAGTCTCGCAATGGATTTGAATTTCTGTTTATCTTGCAGTGGTTAGAGATTTTCATTATAGAGCCATAAACAAGCGGTGCAAACATATCTTAAAATGGATTTATGATTTCTGCTAAATCTAATCTCCCTGTGCTTCCATATGCTTGACTGTGAATGAATGAGTCCTTTTACAAGAGGTGAGTGGCCAATCAACGTTGAATGAGAATTTTCATGTTTATACACAAATCTCTGAGATACGTCTACTCTGCATGGAATTACAGACAAGCGTGATTGATCTCACCTTTCTGTGTCTTCTCCTTTGATCTTCCTCCAGGGTTCATTTACTTGGATGTACTGGTTGCCATGGCGAGAGATGTTCAATATGTGTTTCAGAGCGTCACGGATTCTTGTGGAATATTCAAAATGTTATGGAAAGTTAATATAATTACACTGACTGTAGCCCAACGTTAACTGAAATTTGGGAAACCTTTGTGACCACAACCAATGATACAAATGGCTCATCGATAATTCTTTTTCTTACCTTTAAGACTGAGATTAAACCTGGCGTGATAAAATTATTACCATCGCTAATGAAACTAAACTGATAAATACGATGCCTAATCATATTAAATCATGAAATGAAACATTAAAAACCAAAAAACTACGATTATTGACGGTCACGTCATTTAAAAAATACATTTGTGTCTTACATTACATCATTATCCCCCTTGGATTACTTCAGAAGCTATGTAATTCAAATAATCTTACTTGACTTTGTCCATGAGCTGGATATATTGCTGCAGCTCCCAGCCCACCAAAGCCAGGAGCTTCTTATCTTCCTGCTGTAGCTCCATCGCGGGCACAGAGCCATCAAAGAACTTTGCAACAAACATGCCCGCTCTGGAGGATTGAGGGAGGAAGGTTGAAGGAGAGGAAAAAAAACATAGGGGAGACTAGATGAGAAAAATGTGCAAGAGAGAGACATGCAGGGAAAAAAAAAAACAAAACAAAAAAAAAAACGGTGACAAAGAATGAACGCTAAACAAGGGAAGGGCATGGTACTTGACTTGCTAATTGTTTATGAATTATACATTTTGTTGCCAGATGTAATTCAGTTCTCTGCCGGTGCAAACTGAAACAACAGTATTCAGCACTGAGGCTCTTGACTGCTCCTCCACTGCAAATAATTCATAAAATTAATTTTGTGTACATCTGTGGGAAGGGGGGTGATGTTCTCATAGCGCAAAAGTTTTTGTCACATCTGATGCAACATTCCGATCTATATTTTACTCATCACTCTGCCCCTGAGGAAGATCTGCCAGACTAAAACGCTTTGAAAAGAATGTCATATTTATCATCAACAGTGATCTTGATGTGTGAGAGTCATGAACTTCGACTGACCTGCATTCTTAATTTTTTTTTATCAATTTAATTGGTGAATCTGCCCAGACTGGTTAATAACTCCTTAAGAAAAAAAAAAGCCGGCAAAAGATGGACATTGTGTGTCTAATGATGTAGTGATTTGGGGACTGGATCCAGGCAAGGACAGCATCTTTTCTGGGGCAGAATACTGTCTACCTCCTGCACCTTAGGCTGGATGCTATGTACAAGATATTTTGAACCAATTAAGCAGCGACGTTGCTGCCCGAGACCTATTTTGAAGATCAAGGTACTTTGAAAAGAAAAAAAGAAAGAAAAAAAAGCTACTGAGAAAAATCTTTGATGTGAGTTTTAACCCTGATCTTTTAAAAATCATTTGAGGCGATGTAATTGGGGGTAAATTGCGCCATCCCAAACAAATTTAGAAAACTAGGGTGAATCTCTTGTAACAGTTACAGCGCTAACAGACTTTTCAACAAGTACAACAATCTGAAACCTGAGTTCTTAATTGGACTGGATGACAGTTTGGCTCCATACTTACTTTTAGGGGTAAAACTTGTATTTTTATAAACTTGAAGAAGATTGCCCTATTTTTTGTTTCAGTGGCGACTGATCTGATCACAACAATTAAAGTGGAACAAATAACAGGCAACAAATGTCACAAAATTAAGAAAGCTACAAAGATACACTGCAGGTTGTTTGGACCACTGCGTTAAATTATTCTACAGTCTACCATATTTACAATTGAGAATGTGATGAATACTATTTGCACATCACTGTCGAAAAGTAGTTGAAAACCGAAGAAATAAAATCCATTTATCAACGATTTACCTGTTGATGAAATTGCCCAGGTTGTTGAGCAGCTCCGAGTTGTTCTTCAGAGCCATGTCAGCCCAGGAGAAGGCTGAGTCCTGCCCCTCTGGACGC
>CAAKHG010022042.1:11349-26772 GCA_901007715.1 Dactylopterus volitans
TCCAGGAGAAGATTAATAGTTAATGGATGGCCTTTAGGCTCTGGAAATACCCCTTGTGGCCCTTATTCGTGCTCTGGGAAAAGCAGGGATTATTGTCAAGGTATCAGAGCTTGTCACAATGCAAGCCCTCCTTTTTCATTTCCCAACCCTCTGAATCTTGCATATTTCCATTAACCAAATAAGAGAAGCGATGGCTATAGCCTTTTTTTTTTTGGTTTACTTTGTCTTTAATTGCGATAAACATCTCCATAACTTCACACCACAAAAGGCGTTATTTTTCTCTCTCACTCTCTTCTTGCTGTTGACTTATGTGATCTTTGAATAGGAAGAGAGTGAGGTCAATTTTTCAAACGTGGCCCAACATATTATCTCTGGCAAAGTGAGTCAAATCAGCCTTGCAATTAACTTAGGCTCACTGCCGCAACACAAATCATGAGGCGCGTTCAGGGTCGGGCGCATTCCTCCCTCTAGGCAATTAGCCTCCTTCATTAATTAAAAATTCTAATCAGAATGTTGGATCGATCGTGTAAATCACGTGCGCTGCCGCTCAACACGGGAAGTTGCATCTTACTTCCAGGGCTTCATCGACAAAGTAATCAGCCAGACTGATGTGAAGGATTAATAGAACAAGGGTTGAAGACATTGACATTCTTCTTAATCAATTAAGAAATTCATGAGTTTGTAAACAAACTGAGCACTTCTAAAGCAGCAAAAAGAAAGGATTTTACCTAAAATGTATTTGAAATAGCAGTTTCTAAATTATTTTGATGGAACACGAACTTGGAATAAGGAGAATGGCTGATGCATTGTTCCTATATCACGCTCCGAATGCTTGATGCAATGCAATATCGTACTTTGTAACTTGAGCTGAGCTCGTCTGGATCAGTGCAAAGTGCCTGCACACAGAAGCTAGCTCGCACTACTCGGCACAGGCAGCATGGCGGAGGTGCAAATGCAGGGGAGGATGTCGAAGGAATAAGCAACGATGAGAGAAAGAACGAGTTGACGTCCTTACCTGCTGTTGGTGAAACTGCTGACGGTTAGCATCCAGCACGCAGCTGCCGTGGGTCCAGATCTCGATGGTTGCGAAAGCTATGAGATCATCGAGAGGCACGGAGGCTGTCTCAGCCAAACCTCGTGTTAAAACACATCTCCGGTCTGATCTGTCCCAGTCTTGTGTCCCTTCATACAACAGTGCAGGTTGTCTCTCCGTTGACACCACCAGACTTGATCACACCAGCATCCTGTGCCATTCATTCGCGCTTTCGTTCTGCATGAAAACGTGAAGAAATAAAGTAACAACAGAGCAACTGACCATAACATCAGAAGGAAATTTAAAAAATTTAGCGCAGTCAATGACAAAATAAATAATTAAAGCACTACAAGCAGGGAAACGCAACGGCAGGTAAAAATGTATAAAATTAGCAAGTAGGTCTTAAATTGACTTGTAGGGATCGATGGGGTCAACTGGAACTGTTTTTGACACACATCCCAAGTGTGAGGGGCACAGTAAGAGCAAGCAGATCCTCCTAGCGCTGTATGAATCACTGGCTCCTGCAGAGTGAGGCATGTTCGCGAACGGGTACAATGGCTGCCAACATTCCAAGACAGCATAGCTGAGGGGAAGGGTGGGAGCTTCCCTTAAATAGCTTTATAAATAAATGAAAAACAAATGTCGATCCCGCCTCGCATGTATGGCAGGGAGACCAGTTTATTGATAGAGAAGATGATGGTGCGTCCCACAATGTGTCCTCGGAAACCTTGACAACGGTCCTCACTGCTGCCTTAAACAGTCTCAATTTCACGATTTACCTAAAAGACATAAATGCAGGTATTCACACACAGAGGGAGATATTTAGATGTATGCATTTCATAGAAAACATGGAAACAATCTATATCAATTAGGACATGTTAATTTACCGCAAATAATTCGGAGCACTCTTTCTTACGGTGGCTAGCTCATAGAGGCAATAACAGTGGAGGTGTTTGCTAGTGTCGGTCAACCCAACTTCTGCCTCACATGGGTGAACCACTCATAACAGCTCTGGGGGGCCAATTATATTCTTGCTGAAAGAAAGTGCTTTTCCATTTTTCCTGTATGAGTACGTGACATACACACACTGTAGGTTGCCACAGACTCAAGCCCACAGCAGTGTGTGTGTGTACGTGTGTTTGTGTGTATACGTTGTGAGTGTGCAATATTAGGGACACAAGAGACGCAGTGTAGTTTGTCTGCACCGCTTTCCAATAACATACAGTCTTGTTTGTGGTCTTGCAGTTGTGGTTTGAGCGCCAAAATCTCCCTGGTACATATATTGTTTTTCTTAGCTCAATTTAGGAATAAAATTAGGTAATTTTTTTTCGATCCCACGAGGGATCTACGTAGACCCAATGTATCCCTTTCATTAGCGAGGAAACATGTATGGGGAGAAGTCGCACTGGTGGCTCGTTCATTTCAACAAGAGGTGAATTACAACTGTGGCGCGCTCCTTCCTCAAAAATAGTGCTGGCATATATCAATATCTAGTTACGGTTACTTGGCTCATGCTTAACAGTTGGGCCATGTGGCTTGCATAAAATCCGTTGCTGTGTATAGGAAACAAGCCGCAGCAGTGCGCAGGACGCCGTGAGGCACCACCAACCTCACACACCGCATGGACCGTCATTGATCGACGACGAGAGGCACTTCCCGAAGAAAGGTCATCGTGCTTTGCTCTCCAAAGCTGGCAAATCCCGGCCGCGTCCTCGGCATCAGCGGCCGTGTTGCTGCAGTCTTGAGTGTTAATACAGCGAGAGGCGCAGAGTCATTAAACACATTCTGTGGCAAAAAATGTGCGTCCAGACCACCAGCTTGATGCTCAGCGGGAAGTGCCAGAATGTTTGGTAACTATTTCGAAATTTTACAAGCGATGGTCCTTGAGACTGAATAACGCAGGCAAACAACAGAGCGTTTTACATGAAATTAATGAAACGCTGAGGGCACAAACGATCAGAGATGATACTCTAATGATTTTTGTTCTCTCTCTTTTTTTTGTTTTGTTAATTATTTAGACACCTTATGTGTGCAGGTTGCCAGATAGAATCAGAAAAGAGAAATGAATACAAGGATTACTGAAACAATTATAAAACAGACGCAAAGAGACATGCAAACGATACAAATGTTCAAAAGATTAGCGAGTCGTATTAGTCAGTCAGGATGGAATACTACAAATAAACAAGGAAAACATGAATAAAGACATAAATACAGTCTTCTAAAATATGCCTCGATGTGACCATAAATTGAACATGCCTGAGTGACTTTTTACTTTGTGATATGTGGTCACATTTTATGTTGTCAGGATTTCAGTATGGTTAGTTTCCCCCACTCCTAAAAAAAAAAAAAAAAGATCTTAGCAAGGAGTGTCCTTACAGAATGACTCAGGCATATGAAAAATAAAAACATTTCAAATCAGCTCTCTCCTCATTTCAGAAGCTGAGGCGGAAACAGCAAAGCAGTCTGAGTCCAAAGGCACATCCGCCGTCTGTGTTTTCGGCTGTGTTTGTTTAGTCGTCAGCGTTTTGAACCCAACTTACCTGTAAATCCGGCTCATATCTGCATTTCGCATTGCGTTAGCTTTGTTCTTGGAGATTTCAGGCGACCCCGTCCTTCGGCATCTTTTCTCACACGCAAAAATCAGTGAACATTGTGAAAGATGTTGCTGTGCAAAATCCCCCAGAGTTCATTGAAATCAGGCCCAGGGAAAAGAACTGATCTGGTGGACCTCAAATCAAAGAAGACATGCACCACAATCTCATCTCCACTGATATTCAGGCCAGGAAATGAGGACAAGACGTTTTTTTTTTCTTTTCTTTTTTTTTTTTTAATTTGTATGGCATATTCCTTTATTTCTTTCAGTGAGATCTAGCCGTAATCCATCAACTGTGCACATGCAGATTAATTGCACTCACCAACAGCTTTTGCAAATCCTCTCTGTTTTCCAAAAAATGTGTTTCTCCATTAGTTGAAATGAGGGGAAATCTGGGAGTTATTTTATTGTACAATGTTTTTTTCTTCCACTTAATCAGCCCTTTTGGAGTGGTGTTTTCCGTCATATTTTTGGCTGTTTACTGGTGCACTCTGTTGTGTGTTTCCGCTTGACTAATGCAAAGCTGCCTTGCGCTTTGGCTTGCGCAGCAGCCAAGCATATGCACATTTTTATCCTCCCTTAATACTTTCGGTCTTATTGATTTTTTTTTCCCTTTTCCTTTTTCTCAGACTGAGGCATATGCCACACAAGCAGCCGTTAATAAATCAAGTTTCTTTCAGTATTGGCGGCGGGAGTTTTCACTGGAATCAAACCGGCGTCCAACTTGTTGACTCGCTTTTGAATTTATGGCATTGCTGATAGCATGTCAGCTATTGCTGTGGCACTGCTGTATATCACATTACCAATCCCACTGACGATAAACAGAGGTTGAGAGCTTGAAGGCAACACTCGAGAGTCGTACCTTGACTTTATTCAAATTAATCTGGTTTGCCTCAATGCTGGAAATTTCGAGCTGATAATATTTGCTTTTATTCTGTAAAACATTCCTACCCTTCAGACCTCTTGTCAGTTTGATGTATGACCTGCATGATGAAGCCCTTCTTGAGCAAGAAGGACTCGGAGGCCAGTTTTTCAGAGGTATTCATCCACAATGCACATCCCAGTGTTCTGATGCGTCATATC
This sequence comes from Dactylopterus volitans, assembly GCA_901007715.1. NCBI lineage: Eukaryota > Metazoa > Chordata > Actinopteri > Syngnathiformes > Dactylopteridae > Dactylopterus > Dactylopterus volitans. The sequence continues at coordinate 16,059 of CAAKHG010022042.1, forward strand.
AACAGCTGCATATTAACACAAGAGAGCTCTTTTACCTGAAAAGGCGGGAAATATGTACTTGATGTGTAAGGATAGCTTATTATGTCATCCTGAAACGATATGTCAAGTTCAAAAAGCAGCGCAGACTCTTCACCTGCAGTGTATGTTGTTAGAAATATACACTGAAACAGCCTCGCAGATGCATGTTGGGCCAAACTGTATGAAAATTGGCATTCGGTTTTGGGAGACGCTCCGTGTTGACCTGTCTTACTTTAAATTGCTCATGGTTACACAGCTGGACAATGTGGCTGTGATGGAGCACGGCGCGCCGGCTCGCCACCTCCAGAGCTCTTCACCAGGACCTAACAAATTTGAACAAAGGTGAAAAAGAACAGTTGGTTTTAACCCCCCTGGATGGCCAGGGCAGCTGTTTCCAATTCTTACTTGAAATCTGATGTGAGCGATGTTTACATAGCTAGCAGCACATACAGTATCGGTGACTCAAGGAAAAGTTGTTTTGTAAAAAACAAGAAAGTAGAAAAAACTCCTGAGAGGAAACGAAAGAGAGAGGGGGCAAAAAAAAAAAAAAAAAAAATACACTGGCATTTTTAGAAGTGGCTTGAGACGTTGCCAAAGAAATCCTCTCAGACATAACAAGGTTTTATGACAGGGAGCTACCCGAAGAAACTGCCCATGCTTGATGGTGTCCAGCGTAGGCTTTGCCGCGTAGCTGCAGTTTTGTTGAATTTGTGTCATATCGAAGTTCACAGACACAATGATTGTTATCTATGAGGGAAGAGCCATTCCAGTCCCGCATTTAACAAGGTTACCGCACTGTGGCTGTCAGCTTAATGGTGACGGGTGAGGTCACAGGCAGCAACATAACCCTTTCGACTTTTGGGCGAAACAAAGTGATGATTTTAAATGGGCCCAACTTACGCTGAGGACACAGGACAATTGTTTTTGCAAGCCTTTTCTGAATTAGTCTTACCTGACATCCACGGGCCCCCGTCACTGAGTAATGTTAGGAAAACGCTCACTGTGATCAAAGAACAATTTATCTGCTGAAGTCACAAGTGAGGGGGTTGCAAAAAAATGCCCATTTGCACAAGACAGAACATAAAATGAAACATTGTGGAACATTTGTACCAGACTGTATATTATAACTGTAAATAAGAGCTTACTCCTGCTCTCCAAAGCTGGTACGGACGCCAGTGCTAGTTGGAGCCAGTCATGAACAGCAGCCACCTGACTCAGTTTACTGCAAAATAACGGATTTTTACTGTTTGAAACAGACAGAGGAATCTATAGAAATGACGCGTCACATCTCCTTTACTTTCATCCAATCTTCAGAACTGCAAAACTTTGAAGAAAAAAATTAACACTTGATCACACTGAACATGCCACGCGTGAAAAGCATCTGATAAGAACAGCTGAAAATGATGGAAAAATACTTTGATTTGTGTAGTTTGACCTCCCATCCTTGAACATGGAGATCCTTGGACTTTCCTTTTGATGTAGTTTCTGTATATGTATAATCTGCATACTGTGCAATGAAACCACAGTAAAAGCCATAATATGTCTTTGTGATTTTAACAAATGACCTCCCCCTTGATATATCAATTCAAAGTGGTTAAATACTATTATCTGTTTGGATTAAATGTCCAAGCGAGAGTAAATTGGTTACTGCGCGGCACAAAATGCATAGGATAATGCATTCTGGCATTTCAGATATTTTTCCATTATCATTCTGGCTAATGCACTGCTGGCATCCCCTCAATTTTCACAGCCTCTCTCACTTCACACAGCCACAGCGAGGTTTGCCAAGTGAACACTCTCCGAGGTGACGACTTGGCAGTTGCAAATAGCAACCTGTGACACCACTCCACCACTGACTCATAACGCTAACAAATCAAAGCAAACAACATTAGAGGAGAAGGGGAGAGAATGTAGAAGGCAGGGCAACATTGTAATGAGCAACATTTAACATAACAGTGGAGTTAATTGGTTGTGACACAATTGATATAAATTACAGCGCATTTGGGGGTAGGGGGGGGTGGGAGGTTGGGATAGTTATGATTATGTTAATTTAATTTTTCCACTTGCGGCCTTCACTTAATCAAACCGGGCTACCGTTTCCACTGCTTTTCCCCGCTAGATTATTTCACACATTTCGACACCGATGAACACGAAACACAGGCACTCAGATTATCAATTCACTGCACCGTTGCTAATCCTTGGAAAGTCCACATTTGACTCATTATTCATTTCTTTGGATGAGCCTTTGTCTTGTCTTTTTTCCATGCCTCAACTCTCAGTTAATGCTTGACTTGCAACTGGAAAAAAAAAAAAAAAAAAGGAAGGAAAATCTCTCTCTGTCTCTCGCTCCGTCTCTGTCTGTTTTAAATCCCTGCAGCTTAGCTCCTGAACATCATTAATGGTATTTTTACTTGTAATAAATTTTCTGCTGTGGTTTACCGTCACACACATTTTTCTTTTCCCCCTCTTCTTCTGAGAGGCTGCATTTCCAAGTCAGCCTGCTGTGTCCACTAAACCTATGTCAAGATCCTGGAGATGATTTTATTGTTGTTTGTTTTCTTTTGCGCGTCTGTCGCAAATGGAGGAATTCTGGGGCTCGTTGACTTGAAGTGCTTAAACACTTGAGCCGTTTGTTCGTCTTTGCTCTCAAGTGGTTGATTCAGATTATGTTTACATAACGGGCAGTTCGAGACGAGCGCATCCACCCTCCTCTTGCCACTGACACACAACCCTCCCAAGGGGGAAAAAAAAAACCACATAAACAAATTCAGTATCAAAAGAATGACGGCCAACATTTTTTTAAAGAGGGTCAGCTCTGCCGCACAGTCCTGCAGTCTCTCCTTTAATGCATCTGACCTACTCTCATTTGCTTGTTGAGACTTTTGAGGAAACGGCTCATGCCAATAAAGACGTCACAGCAGAAATTTACACAACAGGCATGCATTGTTCCCCTCAGTGGTGATGCTGCTTCATATTTTTGCAGTCAGCTCCTCAGCAGCCGCCCAGCTTGATGCCACTGGATCGACGGCACATTTTCTGGCTGAGTGTGAGAGTGCGGTCGCATCCATTTGCAGTGATGCCATGTGCATTGTGCACACTGGGCTGATATAGCAGAATGACCACTCCACTGCAGAGAGCGACTGTGGATGGAACTATCACTGTGATTAACTGTAATGATCGGGGTGGAAATGGGTGTTTAGAGGGTTGTAGAGAGGATGAGGACCACGCCAGCTCAATCTGGAGGGGCGACACGCCGCATGCAGGCCTCCGTCGGCTTGGGTAATAGTCCCCATGTGTAGTGTGCTGGGCCGTATCCCATGGGGCACTGCGCACACAGGAGGCCACTTGAAAGCCTATCTGGATGTAGCAGCAATCAGAGTCAGAACAAGCACACAGGGGAGTAATCTGTTCCAGCTTTTGGAGCATGCCAGGAGTTGGGTGGATGAGACCGTGCAAGTGTGTGTGTGTGCGTGTGTGTGTGCGTGCGTGCTTGCGTGTGTGTGTGTGTTGGGGACGGGTGGGTGGGTTTATGGCTTCATTTGGACAAGGTCATGGCTAGTCAGATGGCAAAAACATGTCTACCCCCAGTGCACACGCAGACACACAATCTGCTCCCATTCCAGGACACATCTTAGACGCAACCCATAAGATATGTAAGCAGCGTAGGCAGCCTGTGGCATAGCCGCATCATTAAATCCCTTCAGCGACTGAGTTATAGGTGGTTTGTTGACTTCCAAGGACATGTCATGGGTAGGTAATGCTTAAGATCCAATACGGTATTTGCGTCAAGCAGCAAATATGCAGAGACAGCTCAAACCATCCGAAGCAGTAGCAGACATAGCAGAGACCAATTTTACCGCTTTCCATCACAGCATCTCATGACATCCCATAGTTTCACAACATGGATGTTGTGTTATGTTTAGCGCTGTGCATGCAGCACCCTTTGATTACTTTGTAAACACAGTTTCAAACGGCCAAAATATTTCAAAGGCAGTGATAAAAGTATATTTACAGTAATCCAAAAGCATTACAATTTGGCGACCACTCAACCAAGATTGGTTTTTAGATCCAACAGGATTCATCCCATCGGCATCATGCCATCCCGTCTTGAAGGAGTTGATGAAGAAGAGGAAGAACGAGAAAAGGTATAATCAGTAGGCAATGACCCAGAGGAGGTCATGCTGAACCTTGGGGAGTTGACTAATGAAAAGTCCAATCAGCACAGCAGAGGACGATTAGAAGGAGCCCCAGGCTGCAATGGAGAGATGCTGGCAAGAGAGAAGAAGAGATACAGAGAGGAAGGGCAAAATGACAGAGTGGGATGAGCAGAGTAAAGGGACGAGCGGATGCTGCTCCCAAATAAACACACACTCTCTCTCCCCATGATACTGATACAGCCCAGTTGCTCGTGGTCAAGTTGATGGAGTTAAACAGGAAGGCTAAGAGGAGGAACATGTGGTAGTGGTTTGTCTTAGCATTGCTCCATGATGAGGGGACATGCTAATAATTGGTGTTTATTTGCGTTCTTCAATTTATTGCACTTCTCTATCTGATTCTGTAATGTAAGACTCACAAATTTAGTATACGGCAACTTGCTGCCATTATCTCGCTCCAGGTCACTGCATCAGATTTGTCTAAAAAAATAAGTTCAAAATTGATTTTACTTTTATAGACTCACTCAACTAAAACATTTGGGCTTTATTGTATGATTTGGGGGGGGTGAGTAGACTCACCATGTGTGGGAAGTACATTCATAGTTCCAACCACAGTTTGAAACCATTTCTTGTAACTGCTGAGAATCCAGTCAAAGTAAACACAGCACACTTGCTCTTTTCCGATGACGTCGTATTCCATATTCACACCTTGCAGCTGCTCAGTGCAACTACGGCCCACTGTGATGAATTTGTGACCACAACAGAGCACCACATTTGGCTTCAATTGCTGTTCTGTGAGCGGCCTGGCCGGCTACACTTGACCATTCTTGCACACTTGTGTTCAACAGCAATTACCCCCGAATGATCAAAAATGTAAAACAGCGTCGGTACAGTATGAAACTGAGTTATTGGGTAACAAGCCAAAAAGGCTCTCAGCGCTCGATGTTAACAGACACTCTGAATTTCCTCTTGTCAAAAGTGTTTTCTATTAATGAACCATGAGTTCATAGGCATCAGTGTATTTGTAGACATACATTTTTGCTCCAGATATCTAAAGCATTTGTGAACATTAAGTTCCTTTTTTTCTTTCTTTTAGTGAATAGAAAACTTATGGCTTGCTGGTCCCAAATGGACTTGTGTCAGTGCAAATGCAAATTAATAACTGGCCCTCAACCATGATTTCTAATCCAGTCTAAGAATTCAAACTAGGATTCTTAAAGTCATGAAACTATTTATAAAATCTCATGGCCCTTTCCAGCACTCATGTCCTGGAATACTGGCATTTCCAGTATGCTTTCTTCCAGAATGTAATTTTACATAAACAAAACACAAAACATTCTTCTGACACCTGTTCTGCAAAAAATGCTCCCAGGGAAGTCAACAGCTCTCTAAAAATACAAGCTTAAGTGTAATTAACTATAACTGCAGGTATTGCCAGTATTTTTTATTTTTTAAACAAGTAGCTCAATCATATCAGAACAGAGTCTGATCGATACTGACTTCCTGGTAAAATTTTTGTCCCAGTAAGGTTTTGGCCCAAACATCATGTATGATACATTAACATTCGACAAACGTTCATAGCCTGATTTCTGGTAGTGCAATGTAATGTTTCAGGTTGTCTAAAAGATGCACAGATGATGGCAATAAAATCCTAGACGTGAGGATTGAGCATGAATTATCCTGAAGATTGGCCATGGCCAGTTGTGACTGCAGCCATTGTTTATTGGTTTCATTATCAAGACAAAGTCACCCTCAAAGTTGTGCAAATGAGTGCTGCCATTGTCTACAAACCAGAGGGTTGTGGCATCCTACACTCTGGCTCTGCTCATTCTCCTTGGGTCACATGTACATTTGCCTCCCTGATGCCTTTGTAGAGATGTGCAGGTTTCCAAAGAAATGGGTGCTCAAGGCGAAAGCAGCCCGAGTCCTTCAGTCTCTGTGCCTCTATCTCTTGCTGTGCTCTTCAGCTAAGGCCTTGTGTTGGTATTGATTAAAGCAGCGCCTTTTTGTCTCCTGCCAGACTTTTTTCACAGCTTGCTCTGAACTGAGAGGAAGCAGCAATGCAGAGGGTAGAGGGAGAAGGTGGTGACTAAATGCAGACCACAACGCAACCAAGTTCCTGGTTACACCACCACTAAGCAGTCAGGATAACGTGAAAATTCCCTCCGAAGGCCAGATGCCGAGCATTGGGTCATTATCTAGCCCAGTATGGTGCCTGTTTCCCTTGCAGTCTTTCTTTACTACCCTTTGCTTGAGACTTCTATCGCTGCATCCTCCTCCCTGCTGTGGCTTTCGGCTTGAAAGGGTCCTGCAAGGCGAGGCCGGTCCACTTGGTGCACGGGTGTAAATCAGGGGGCGCTACCAATTGCGCCACATGTGTAACAGAAAGGCAGGTTAATGTGGAGTCATCTGGAGGAGCAGTGCTTGCATCTGGCAACATCTGGAAGGACATTTGGAACTGCTGGCGGTTGGTCACACGGTCAATTTTCCCCCTCATTGTCTCTCGTTTTTGAACTATTATCCCTCATTTTGATTGTCCTTACCATTTTGTTACATTTCTTGTACCTTTCCCCTAATTCCTTTTGCATTGCTCGCCATTTTGGATCTCTCCGTATCACAATTCTTTGTTGTTGTTTTTTTTTTTCAGTTTTAAGTCAAGTTTATTTGCATAGTCCACGGTCACAAACCACATTGCCTCAGTGGGCTTTACAATCTGTACAGTGAGCGACACCCTCTGTCCTTAGACCCTCGATTCTTTTCCTCATTTTCTCACCATCTGTTCCTTTCCCTGGCTTCTCTTTTATTTCTTCATCCATTCACAGCATATCTGTTCTCACCACTCCCACTTTGGCGAGCTATGTTCCAATACTTTCCGACACTTTCTTGGGGATTGTAAACAAGTGTCTCCAACACTGTGCAGACGTGACTTGGTGCTGATGATACAGCTGTGAAAAAGCACGGACTGCAAGCCATTAAACAACAGGATCAACGAGCGAAGGTATACAGCAATGCTGATCACCAGATGCTTTCATACAATGCTCACAGAATCCAGCCACAATTAAATATTGACTGTGACTTTTTTTTTTTTTTTTAATCCTTATGTTCCACGAATGCAGATAGAGAAAGTCGTTTCTGGTGAACAGTTTAAAAAAATGCGTTCAACATAATTCTTGGTGACAAACTACCATTTAATGTATGGTATCTGTATGGCGCAAGCTCGCAGATGGATCTTATAAATTCCTAATAGAGGTAAACTACACATAAACACATCCAGACTCACATTATAACCGGCGCTCCCTGGATGAATTGGTCATTTATGAGGGAGAATTATCATGGGCTAGCATTAAAAAAGGAAGCCTAGTCAATTATCCATAAAATTGACTCTATCAGCACCACTAACATGTTCATTGTTAGTCTAAGGGCCTGGGGCACTGCTGGTTAGAATGGAGAGAAGCTTAGACATATGTGTCCATGAACAGGAGGCCAGATGCTGGGTGTTTTAAGGTTGGTGCCATTAGCCAGCGCCCATGGCATTTGCTGGATACTGCACTGCTTGCCGCCTTAGGCTGAAAGTCATTACATTTAATAAGGTGAAATAGACTGAGGGGAAGGAAAATTGATTTGCTGCCATACAAATGACAATAATTATTTTAATGGTATCTTACTGTAATTCTTATTTAGTGTTTAATACATTAGTGCATTTGTGCATTGACTGACTGAAATGTAATAGATGGATCTCCCAGTCAGCTCGGACTTGGTCTGTTTTATAAACAGCAATGATTTAGCAAAACGAATGGTATGTGAAGTGAATGTTCTGTATTAAAAAAGAAATAATAAATCAGAGTATTGAATACATGTTTTTCCTGCTTACAAAAACATGATGGATAGAAGGTCAGGGGGCAGGAAATGCCCAAAAGAAGATATTCTACATGTCTTGGCACAGAAGAAGTGGATCATTGACAAGCAAAAATATGGAAAATGTCTGCAAAAATGATCTCTCCTTAATACCGGGAAGAGACCATAGAGCAAAAATAATATTTTGAAGGAAAGATTCTGTCTACATGGGTTAGCGTTATGGTTAGCGCTGAAAAACATCTCTAGTACGACACCACAGCAAACGAGTCTTCGATGACAGACTCTGGATGCCCACACAGTACATTCTGCTTTTGAAAAATTGCCTGAAGCGAGGGTTAGATCCCCCCCCCTCACACAGTTTGCATCCAAACCACACACATAGTGGACAGTATTTAAACCAGTTTGCAGAGAGCGGCAAGTAGCAACTGAAACCCTAAGTGAAATATTGTAGCAGTATTCTGTTATTGAAGACTAAGCTCAAGTAGTTAAGAAAGCACAGAATAGTTTCCCTGGTAATTCTGCAAGAATAAATCAGCACAAAGGGATGTGAAGACAGACTTAAAACCTTAAACACTGACGGGGGAACAATTGCTTGTGATGAGATGTTTACATAAAAAAAAAAAAAAAAAAAAAACTCACAGCAACCATGATGGTGATGGTGCCATGTGCAAAAATCACATTTTTATAAAGAGAGTGAAGAATTCATACTTCTATCGATCGTTGTTACAGCATTATTTTCAGCATGAGATTTGCGTCAACAATTTGAAGGAGATGCAGTCTATTTTAATTATTTGCAGGCAACAGGCTTTAACATTCAGCAGACGCTTAACTGGAATAATAATAATAAAAAAAAGATGTGTAGCTTTATGCATCTTGTTGTGCTAGGCTGTAATGATTTATCCATCAGCAACGTTGCAATAATCTAACTCTGTGCGCTGACTGAACGGTGGGAAGTCACGCGTTCTGCGAGGCCTGTTTGGTGTGGGTGGCTCCATGACAAGCCCATGGTTTTGAAGCAGTGTTGTTTATTAATTAGAGGAGCAGAGGCATCTCTGTTTGTGTGTACCCCAGCAGTTTATCTGCAGATTTGAGGTCTTTGTGCATGATGGCAGTGGTAAAAGCAGGGAAGGCTGGAGGGTGGATGCAGGGGGGGGCTAGCAAGTTTTACCAAGTGCTCTAAGAAAGCTAACCACAAGTAAATTAGCTGTAGCTGTTACCACATGGGCTGGCCTGTGTGAGCTCAGCTAATGCGGGCCAATAAGTCCGGATTCACATGTCACTAGAAAGGAACATCAAGCATTCAAATGCTCTCAAAATGACTTTGAAAGCTGCACTGGCTTGAGTGTTAAGCGCCAACGGAAAACCGTTGATCTTACGACTTTGTGCAGAAAAAAAAAAAAAAAAGATTTTTCCACATCCAAAAGATGTAGGTAAACGCCGAGAGGAGTGTGACACTATTGATATGATTTAATTGAGCTATTTGAATCCTACTCATTAGCAGCCGAGATCTTATTCCACAGAACTCCACTTCAATTAGTCAGTTCAATTAAAGGCACTGATGATACACATTTAGCAGCTGCAAAGGACACTCTCTCTAATGACAGTTGATAATAGAGGATAAGATGAACAGACTGTTTGAATGTATCCATTAGAATAAATAGAATTTTGTAAACTGCCTCACTACGTCTGAATGCAAATCCATATGAATCATGAGTAGCGTGACCATTTCTTTGGAAATTAATGTATCATGTATTGGGTGTGCTTCTTCATTTCACCCAGCTTATCCTTCATTTTATCTAATTTTCATTAAAAAAAACGTGTTTTATCCACAGGTCACTTCAAGCAGTATGTCTGGGGTCAAAGGCCAATGGCAGCCCCGTGTGCATGAAATGTAACAAAGTGCATATCAAGGAAAACTGCCAAGTTCCTGACAGGAGTCATTACTTTTCAGCAGTATTTCTGAATACTAACCTGCTGAGAACCACATCCTAAGAAAAGTACCAGCTTCCAATAAATCCTGGTCGAGCAAGCAAAGAAGGAATTTCCTACTTCTGTCACCGGGGAGAGAGAAAAAAGACAGGAGGGGGAGTCAGCGAATAGGAAAGAGAAAGTGAGAACTGTTATTGACCTGACATAATGAGAGCCAAGCTAAATGATGATTCCTCCAAAAAGCAGAAACCACCGTCAGTGACTGAGCCGCTCGAATCTACTGACATTGATTCCCTGTAATTTGCATTGTACCTAAGAGAGACTGCAAGGCTTTGTTTCCACGCTTTACGCTATACGCCCGTGTTGTGTCGAGACCTTGCGCGTTCAAAAACATATCCAGATTCAGGGGATGTGCGGTTAAGTGATCCCATCAACAACAACGGTAATTAAACATGTAAGGATATGGGTAGAATGAGAACCAGCCGCCTCCGTGACCCCGCGGTGACCTCCCCAAAACCTCAACATGGCATCATACTTCATTCGCCCTGGAGGCAAGTCAGATAAACTCGCCTCTCTCCCCCTCCGCGGCGTAACAGGCGTAAGTCAAAATCCGATATGTGCTTGAATAGGCGTTTGTAGCAATAAGAGGGGATCTGAGACAGAGTTGTTTGACATAATAGAGGAAAGAGGGAGGAAGTGGAGCAGGATCAGTGGGAAGGAGGTAATGGACAAAAAAAAAAAAAAAAAAAAAAACCCTG
>CAAKHG010022043.1:1745-14128 GCA_901007715.1 Dactylopterus volitans
GGACTCTCTGACGCAGCACAAGTCCTCCTACCACTAATATTATATCCTGTAGAATACTGTAACGTCCGATTGTGCGTAGGGGTGAAAACACACGCACACACACACACACACACACACACACACACACACACACACACGCACGCACAGTGAGAGAAAGAGAGAAAGAGAATGAGATGAATGGGATGCCTGGGAGATCAAATCTGTCCACATCACGTTCCCCTTTTGCCTTCCTCTATCTACTCACCTCTCACTCTCCATTGCTGCTCCATCCCCACACACACCGCCACCAAAACACACCTCCTCTCCTTTTTATCTACCCACCTCTCACTCTCCATCTAGGTGTCCCAACCCCCTCCCCGATCCATCCCCCACCTTCCCGTCTCTCTTTTTCTTTTTCCCAGTAACAACATTCCCTGGACTAATTGCAATTCTGTCAGCAGGTAAATGCTTTGTGACCTGTCGCTGACAGTCACACCAGCCAGCCCCCAGGTTGACAGTCATTGTGGGCCAGACAGGACAGCCTCGGCAACGCTGGCAGTCAGTTAGTAGGCAGTGTATATGGATGTGGCCTCTCAGCTGAATAGTGAGACTCCAACTGTCTGCTAGTGTGTGACACTCCCATTAACCCGCCACAGAAAAAGCTAGACAACCACAGAACAGCTGGATAATGCACTGTCTGAGTGACGATACACTCTACCTCTCGCACTCTGCTTCTCACCTCGTCTCTGGGCCTATGACAGCGCCATCTTGATACTGTCAGGTTAACAGCCACCCGGTCTGACATGTCAGTGCTCACACACTTGATGCCTGATGCACAATATTAAAGCAAATGCACATAAGGCTGCATGGAGGAAATGGGGGCTGATGATGGATTGCAGAGGTTTTATATGCAGCTGTGTCACTTATCATGCTTGAATTCTTTCAGTTACCTCCAATCAATGAGGAGACATGTCGACCAAACAAACCTGTGCGTAATGTGTCCTTTTTAAACAGTATTTTTACTGTAGAGTCAGTCGTAGCATCGCTCCTTGATGACCAGGCTTAGCTAATTAAAGCAGGCTGTTGACAGTTGTGAGCGTGACCCTTACCGCGGCACTCCCCTGAGGGTCCTGTTAGCATGCTAATGCTAATCCCCGATGACGGGAGACAGGGCAGGGCTGTCCCCTGTAGCCCCTGCTCTTGTGACCACAAGATGTGTCAGGACAGGCACGGTGATGTGCTAACATGAAGACGTCCTCATGTGCATGTCACAAATCTGTAATTAGACAGGAGGAAGGCAGAGGGAGAGCTGGAGGGGACAGCTGTTGTGGGACCATTTGATCTGTGTTCTCGACGCAGCTCAGAAAAGAGCAATCGGCGTCTAAAATGGGCTCTTAAAAGAGCAACCGGCTCGCTGCCTTTAATACGACGATTTGCCTCTTGCAAGCTTGGGGTTATGTTTGAGATTTGATGTGAATAGATTCATGAAGCGAGTGACACAAGGCTACACAATTTTATCCCTGTTAGCATTGCGAGGGTGGTTTGGACAGGGTGGGGGAGGGGGTGCTCACACACCTGTCTGTCAGTCCAACTGTCTCACTTGCTTTTCCTCTCCAAGGGAAGGTCAAGGACGCATGCATATTCATGAAAAGGAGCCTGGCACGGGATCGATGGCTTTTAATTGTTTTCTCTTGGTTGGTGGACAGACGTGCCAGTGCCTATTGATCTGTTTGAGCAGAGGCCACTCACATAGCACAACTATGAGACCTTTACCTGACTGAACACCAATAGACTGGAGGGGTGGGGGGGCTGCGTGGTGATTACAATTTTGACACACATAAAACAACAAGCTGCATGAAAGGGTCCCATGGGGCTTCAAGGCAGATGTATGTCTGCCTTGAAGCAGACATACAGAGGTCACCCAGCACAGCAGAGGTGATGAGAAGAAAAGAGTCACAGTACCTTTACAAGGTTCGCAAGGTGTGGATGTGAATGATACCGTGAAAATAAAAAAATCCACTTAGAATACATGTATAAATGCATTTACTCTGAGTGTCATATGCCAATGCTTTATACATTACTCAACATATGGTGCCCAACATATGGTGTAAAATATAAATAAACATACAACGCATGCGATGGAAAGTATTTGAATCAGGAGGTGCTGCATTTTTTTCTACTTTGTCTTTTTACAGCATTAAGGTATCGTTCAGAGAAAAACACAGCATTTTTAACTTCCCTGCAGTGAATGCGATAGTCTCCTGTTACATCTCAGATGACATAGTAGGCTCTGCCTTGATCAACTTTTTTTTTAAGTAAAGGACTGAATACTTGTTCCACCACAAATGTTTTCAATCATATGCCTTCAACTAAAACTGAATTGATAAGGCTTCCCTGTCCCCAGTGTTCCCATGTGGTATTATTGTTGAATGAAGACACTGGCAAAGGAATGCTACCAATCAGGCTGTGAGGCAAGAAACAAATGTAAGACTCCTTATTTGAAGTTGAAACCCAGATGTTATTGTCTGGGAAAGGCAGAGTAAAACACTTGGTGGTGTTAATAAGCGTGGTGTTACTGATCTAGGATAAAGGGTGCTAACTGAACATCAGGTTTGAAGTGTTGGAGCTCTCCGTAAGATGTGAATGCCAATCTGAGGGTCACACTTGTTTTTTTGTTCCTCTCTCCTCACCATCATTGCTCCTCTGTCAACAAGGTAGAGTTTCTCATGTTAATTTCCACCGTCCTTCACCGCCACCACTGGGGACGCCTAACGTCGGCTATCAGGGAAAAGCTACCCTTTTTATAGAAGTTCTACAACGATAAGCAATTGAAGGATGACACAGTTTCTTTGTGCAGTAAACCAAAATTCCTCTGGGAAAAATCCAGTCCAGTGGCAGAACAGCTTAGGGAAAGGGATGGAACCAATATCAATGTGGATGTTGTCATTGAATTACTTCATATGATGAGTTTAAGCCCAAAACGTTTCCATTTCCATTTAAGACACCAAACAGTTGCATTCCATTTCCGCAGCTGAGGGCAGGATGCCATATTCTAAACAGACTTCCGTGCTTGGTCTCTGTGAATAAAATCAAACTGTGTTGAATGTGTTCATCTTACTGTCTCCCAGTCAACCAGATCTTTCCCCCTGCAAAGATTATTCCCTCCAGAGGTCTCCTCTCTCCCTTTCATTTATTCTTTTGTAGCTGGTTGAATTTGTCAATTTGAACAGGCAAAGTTGGGAGATTGAGGAAAGTAAAGGGAGGGTGTGCAGAGTGAAATGGAGAGGGAGGATGGGGAGAAAAAGAGAGGAAGATAAAAAGATTGTGACAGTCATCCATTTGACCCAGGCTGTTGAGTGAGAGCAGTCTGGCTTGTCAAATCTCTGTGCTAACAGTGAATAGCCATATCTGTGCGGAGCATAGAAGGGTGTCATGCACTATGGTTTCATGGTTCAGGATAAGGCTGGATAAAGCCATTGGCTGAATGACACACACACAGACACACTTTCACTTTCTCACTAACTCCTTGTCTGTCACTCTGTCGCTGTCTTGACCTAAAAATGCAAAGCATGGCCACTTATTTCAGCCAAGCGGGCTTGTTTAATTGGAAACTGATGATCAACGACATGTTTTTTTCTGGAGTTTCTGTGGCTGAGGACAGTTTCTTGCTCACAGATTAAACCTAGCACCTTGATTATTAACAATGAGAACCCTCCACCGCCAAACCGATCCCTGCCCTCCTCCTCCTCCTCTCTCCACGACGCTGTAATATCCTCCTCATCCACACACACACCGGACCTATTACCAGCTCATTAGCCTGAATCATATGAGAATTAGACCCCAGTTTACCAGCAATAGCTCAGAGAGCAGGCTGTTTTTTGCTCAGGAGTCAGGGGTTAAGTTACCAATCAAAATAGCCTGGCAGATGTATTGAGACATTTTAATATTGGCCAAAAAATTTTAATCTCTCACTGGCATGGCCGGTGCCTAAGGCAACTCAAATAACGGTCTTCAGAAGGGGGGTTGGTGTTCAAAGAATTGATGTACCCTGTGGCATTTGGATAATTGTGTTGGAATTGCTGCCACCTTGAACAGTTTTCTGGATGAGCGCCCATTCTTCATTTTACCTCCTTACCTTACCTGGAAAGATTTTCCTGTTCTGTCAAGTGTTGCATTTAGCGACGGCTTCCCCTCAGTCTCACTCCTTTAAACCGTTTCAAACCAAGACATTGGCAGACTGCTAACAGAGTGTTAGCGCTCTCAGATTATTGGATCCCACACCAAGTTGTCCCGGTGTTGCTGCCTTACTACAGTTAATATAATATAAACCACCAGAGGGGGCCAGTGATGAAGACTGGGCCAGGAGAGGAGCTTGCAACAGCTCACAACACTGAATTACATGTTTTACAAGTGCAAAGCAAATTATTCTTATCTCACCTGTCAAGCTTCCCGTTTTCCACTTTATTTCCTCCTGCATATGGTATGGCCCTCATCATCCTCCACACCACCCTCCCCCTCCCAGTGGTCCTGTCCTCTCCCAGGGTTCAGACTAATGACTAGTGACAGTCCACTGAGGGGAGCGAGCTGTTTGCAGTCAGCAGTGCGTTTGTTGGTAATTATTTTCCAGAGTGTCACATTAGTGTCAGCCTTGTGGCGGTGAAAGAGGAGAGGACGAGGGCCCCGGCTGGCTGGATGGGTGAGGTGCAGAGCGAGAGAGGGGGTTATGGAGGGGGATAGGGTGTGATGTTTGGTGGTGGGCAGTGTTGTGTTTATGTGTGTTTGTGTGTGTGGATTGAAGAGGAGGCGGTGCGTTGAGGACACAGCCTGTCACTACTTTTTACTGTTTGCCTCTTAGCTACACGGGGCTAAAGATACGGGATGGAGGTGAGCGGACCAAAAGGAATTGGTGTATAGTTTTCCGTCTGTTTTTTGCTCCCATATCGAGACAAAGTAGCCTTGCATGCACATGTCAAAGGAAAATGCTGTGATATGTTACTTTTTTTTTTCTACCGTCTTCAAATCTTACATTAAAACCAAAACTACTGTCTGTGTTAAGCGTAAAATATCGTTTGGCCAAAAGCCCTCAACTGCTTATCGTTCTAGAACCACTGTAAATACTAATAAGACACATCAATATGCTGAGTGACATGTTCCTTCATTTAGAATGGACACGTGGTCAAATCCAACGTCCTGCTGCCGTGAGCACTCGGTAGCACACCATGAATATATTACTGTAGTCTCTGCCTTTGCACATCAAAGCCAGTGGGCAGCTTGCACATTAGCAAACGTTGCGCAAATAAGTAGCGAATCACTTCCTCCGAAATTACCTTACCGCTGTTTCCACCTGCACTTTGTTACCGCAGCCAATGTTTTCACTCATGGCTGTCGCTTTGCTTGTCTGCGGGATTCCGCAAAAACCAGCAGGCCAAGTTCTGTAGAACTTGGCGGAGGGGCGCAGCACGCAAGGGTCATTAAATGTTGGGGCAGGTAGGTTCATTAAGCACAACGAAAAACTGCATTTTTAAAAAACATTGACCTTCTATTTTGAATTCCTATCTGTAAATTTTGAGGCTCATGACCCATATTGAATACCACTGTATAACTTTGTCATAGTTTTTTTTGTTTTGTTGTGTTTTGCTTTGGAAGCAATTTTATATTCATCAAAATGATATTTTTTTTGGAAATGTTCAGTCCCTCATCATCTGTAATCCAAGGATGCTCAGATGTGAAGCAGTTCATTCACATCTTATAGAAAATGAAAACGGGCAAACTGTGAGTTAATATAAGCAGCTATAAGTGCGTCAAAATGTGTGATATTTTCAGTGCTCTGCTGGTTCACATATTAACCCCATACATGACCCGTTGTAAAAAATGTCACTATTTGGTTTGTAAGAATGAGTGAGGGGTACACATGCAGGAAGATTAGCACTTTGTATCACTGGAGAGAGAGCTGACAGTACGCTGACCTTTGCTCCCTCACCTGCTCAGTAAAGCTTTAATGTCCTGAACCCCTCATAGCCCCAGATTGATGGTTTGAGTCGTATCATGAAATTTGTTGACAAAGAGCACCCCACAGACACTATAAAATATTCTGCTCATCGTGAGAAATCTTCAGTGATCTGTTCAAACTACACAAAGTTCAGGGAATTCAGCTTCAGGACAAAGTTGAGTACTTGCAAACAGTATCGGCCTGCCGACACGGCGGTGCTGTGAATGTGAAAAGGATACTGGTCTGTGTGTGTGTGTGTGTGTGTGTGTGTGTGTGTGTGTGTGTGTGTGTGTGTGTGTGTGTGTGCATGTGTGGTTGGGGCAGTCGCCTGCCCCCATGGGAGGAAGCGATCAATGATTGAGACCATAATGCACCTCTCTGTATTCCTCCTCACATTCACGCTCACCGGCTGCTTGGGGAGAGCTGTCCTGCACACGCACCCACGTGCACGCGCGCGCGCAAACACACACACACACACACACACACACACAAGCATGCGCACACATACTTCCACTTTCACGCACACACACATTGTCACATGTTCGACAGCTCATCTCTCACACGTTCGCTTCCACTCCATCTTGTAGCTGTCTGGTCGATGGCCTCTCTCTCTGTCTCACTTCCACTGCTCAGTCTTTGGCAGACTGCTCTGCTCTGGCGCTGTGTCTCCCTATGTTAATATAGTAGCTAACCTCTCTCTCCATAGCACTGCTACCAGACACTCTCTATGTTGATATACTGAGGAGAGTGTAGCTCTCTGCTGCACAACTACCACCCAACTGACTCCAGAGTACTGAGCACTCTTCATCTACCCTTGTTAATGGCGCTACTGTGAGACTCCCGGGATTTTTAATTTGAAGCACTCAGTTTTGGTGAAATCTCTCCCAATATACAAATTTTTCTTTTTTATATATTTTTGGAATATGGAACATTGCGCGGTTTTGAAGGCACTAATGGGTGATTCTGGGTTCCAAAGCCAATTATAACTAATTGGTATGTAGAAATGATTACAGCAGTGAATTCATTTACTCCAGGACCTAAAAACATAACTGAGAATGAAAGTGGCGCTGGTGGTGAGGAAATAAAAAATAAAGACTATTTAATGTTTACCAGTCCAATAACACATTAAGAAAGTTAAAAGACTCCGCTGATGACCTCTGGCGTCCTAATAAAAGAAGCCTCATTGTGTTGCTTTGATTTGATTTGCCTTTTACGTGGACCACACACTCAAATATGACCCTTCGATGTTCTTCACATCCAGACTGACCAGGTAGCCTGAACAAAGACACAATAAGCATAATACACTATTTGCGTGTGTGTGTTCGTGTGTGTGTGTGTGTGTGTGTGTGTGTGTGTGTGTGTGTGTGAGAGACAGTCAAGAAGACAGCCAATTGACTCACCTCCTGCCATAAAATGAAGACATACAATTAACATCGCATCCCATCATCCTCAGCTGAGCGGGCAGGCTTGTAATTGGCTGGCTGACCAACCTGCGTGGCTCCGGGTGGCAATTTATTCTGGGAGCCATGCAGTCTACCCAGGGCAGCTAACGGCCCCTGTGCCATAACCTGGCGGAGGCAGTGGGGACATCATTAACACTTCACTGGGCCTGCAGGACATCCACCCATCATCCACTATCCACCAGCAGTCGCGGGCACACAGGGCAAACTGGAGGAACGGCGTGCAAGCGTGTTCACTGATCATCAAGCAAATGAGGGCATGAAGAGAGGATCAACCTCAAGATTACCTTTGAGTTTTGACTCGGGAGTCCCATGTTTGTTCACTGACGTCCGCCTGTCTTTGTGACGCCGTGTGTGTGTGTGTTGGCGTCTAGCTGCCTAACCTCCAAACAGCGTGCGAGGAGAGGGTGCTCTCCCAGCGGAGCAATGACCTTGCCGTGTCACAAGAAAGACATGCTGGCGTGTTGGTCAGGGGGCAGGACGGTTACAGAGGCAGCAGGACTCTGGTTTATGTGTCCATTTAAAGGTCGACATCTGCTGTCTGGCCCTCTACCTCCTCAACAGCCGGCTGTCTTTGGGAGGGATGAGAAGCGGCGCACGTGGAAAGTTCTGTCTCAGAGAACGTTTAAGGAATGTGAAAGATGCTAAATCTCCTTAATCTGAGGTAATGTAGAGAGAGATTATATTTATTTTTATATCCCAATGATTTTAGGCTGAGTTAGCACAGTCTCCCCAGTTTCTTCCTTGTTCCTTCATCTCGGGTGTATTCCCAATTCCCTCATTTCCTATCTCAAAACTCTTCTCAGTCTCTGATTACACACACACACACACACACACACACACACACACACACACACACACACACACACACACACACACACACACACAGGCTCACAGCCAAATGGCTGTTCATTAAAGACAGGGACCTGAGGGGAAGCAATCGTCTGAGAGACGGAAATTGCGTGTCACATTAGATTAGCAGTGTAAAGCCTCTGGATTGGCTCCGGGGAATAAGGAATTATTTCAATTACATTATTTCAAAAAGTCTTTAAGCAATACCAATACAGATAAAAACAAATTAAGAGTGATTTGGGCTGATTTGTGGTGCTCTAAGCTGTGCTTTCTGACAATGTGCTTGAGATCAGACATGAATTATGCAGATATTACACTGTGTGTAATGTGTCGCAGTTGAAAGCAGATTATCTGTGACAAATAATGCCATTGGTTTACATTGTGCCTCATCAAAAGAGAATGTTCCCAAGTGTCAATCACACAGGCCGGAGATGGTGGTGGCTCGGGGAGCTGTTGGAGGAGAGGTGGTCCCCCATCACCTGCCATTCACAGAAACACAGCACCGACACCACACACACACACACCAACAATCACCCAGAGACAGTGAGCAGCTGACTGGGGTTACCTCTTATGTTTAAAGTCTCGGCAGAGCATGAAAGTCCTTCAATCTCTGCTCGATCCACAAATTTGAAAGACCTTGTTCAAATCCATCCAAACAAGAAAAACAAAGGATTTCCTATTCGCAGAAAGAGGCCTATAGGTAAATATTTATGGCGTTTCCTCATCTGACACCTTTATGACCCAAAGTTTTCTCCTTTTGTTCACGTGATGAAACTGACAAAAAATAGTTTGCCTCAATTTCGTTGCAACACGTTTTTTTTTTTTTTTTTGTAACAAGGGCAAGAAATTGAATGTGTCCATCGCACGCGGTGCGTCTCAAGGGGAGCGCAGGGGTGCGCGCGCGCGCGTGTGTGTGTGTAGAGGGGTGTGAGGCTACAGAGAAAGAGGGCAGGGAGAGAGAGGGAGAGAGAGAGGGAGAGGGAGCGCGGGGGGAGTCGGGGAGGGGAGGGGGGGGCGGGGGGGGGTCTCGCGGAGCGCGTTGAGGGACAGACCAAACAGAGGCAAGTCGACCCGCAGCAGCTGGTCCACACTGTGATGCCCCGGTCCCGCGGACGCTTCCACATCCCGGCGCTTACTCAACTCTGCCAGAGTCGCGGCGGCATCAGGGGGAGCACGCGCCCGCAGCCGCGCGGAGTTTTTGCGCCTCTTTCCTGCGCGACCCGGAGAAAGTGGCGCGTCCTTGAGATCAGAAGTTGAAAGAGCGACAGAGAGAGAGAGAGAGAGAGAGAGAGAGAGAGAGAGGAAGAGAGAGAGGGAGAGAGAGTCGCTTTACGGCTAGAAAATAAATCTCGCTCCGAGTACTTCATCACGGTAAGTACCGACCGACGCCGCGTGATTACCGATGATAGCGTCATTTGTTTTAATTGCTTTAATTGGGAGATTTGATTGCCACGTGCGTCCGCGTGAAGGTTTGCGGCTTTCCTCGGTGAAAGTGAGTCAACTTGTTGTGTAACACGTCACGCTATGGCGAGAAAGTGTTAACTGGGTCGAACCTCGCGTCCGTCGTCCTTTGGATGTGTGCGTGCGTGTGTGTGTGTGAGAGAGTGTGAGTGTGTCTGTGCGCGCGCGCGCGCGCAAAAGTTGTGGCATCGCTGAATTGTCACCAAACGCGGCAAAACGCGGGCTTTTATGAGCGCGTCAGTTGTCCTTGAAAACTAAAAAAGAAAGAAATTGTTTTTACTTCATAACGTGTTGTGGCCGAATAACATAATTTTCCTTATTCAAAAGGCCTTTTTTTAAAAAAACTCAATCATTTTTCTATTTATTAATTATCTGTTTATTTGTGTCAAATGCCTTTATTGTGGTTTGAATATACATTTATTGGTCTCAGATCTTGTTAGAATAAATTACACAATTACTCCATAATTAAGAGCAAACACGATGAACAACTGTTTCTCAACCCCTTCTCGCGGGGAACGGACCCGATTTTGTAATATTGTGGACAATCACCGTCATTTATGATTCTGCCTTTGCTTTACTGAATCATAATTCACTACAAAGAAAATAAAAGAATCCCCCCTTTTTTTAAATGATCGTATGATTTTTTTCCCTCCCAAAATCTATTTGTTTACCTCACTATTAAATTGATCTCTCGCAGGCTCGGCTACGTGTGGGTTTTATTGGCAATTTATTCTGTGGTAATTATTTACAGGCTCAGTAGGCCTCCAACCCTATTATTCTATTGAAATTAGTCCAAAACTGTAATTGTAAAAATGCACTGAGCTTTGCACCCGGGTGTGTTTTACAAAATGAAATGTGTTTTACAAGATGAGGGATTCTGGGGGATATGCATCATGAAACAGACTTTGCATTTCCCTCAATAACACTCATATTTTGATAGAATTGTTTTATTAAAAAAAACAAAAAGAAAACATAAATGACATAATTTCTTTTTGTTTGTGACTTTTGAGGGAGATGGAGGAGGGAAATGAATCTTTTATTTTCCTGTTGTCACTAAATCTCCAAACTCTCTGACTCAGCACCACGACCTGGGAGGTGAATGGACCTTCACCGCCCCTTCAAGATGGACAGCCCCTCATACCTGCCAGCTCCTCTGGCCTCCCCAGCCCTGATGGTCCTCGCCTCCACCGCTGAGGCCGGCCGCGATGCCTCGGTCCCCTGCCAAGCGCCCAGGCCCTTCGGTGTCCCTGCTTCCGTGGAGAAAGACCTCCACCTCCCTTTTCCCTCTGCCTCCTACACTTTCACCTCCATGTACCCGCGCCAGGGCCCCATGTCAGGCACCTTTCCCACCCGCGACTTCCCGGCCTCGCTGCTTCACTTGCACCCGCAGTTCACCCCACCAAACCTGGACTGCTCCACCCTGGGCATGCTCAACCACAGCGGGGTTGGCGCCTTTCGACCTTTCTCATCTCCGCAAGACGAGCGGGAGTCTGTCGGTTACCACTCAGCCTTCACCCCTGCCAAGCGGCTGAAAAGTTGCTTCTCAGAGGTGGAGGGGAAGGAGTTTGACTTTGGCACCCCGGGAGGCTCCCTCAAAGCTGGGGAAGACTCAGGGAGGAAGCTGTTCTCCATGTCTGGCCTGCTGTCTGATGGAGAGGCTTCGTCCAGCCCGGAGGAGCGCAAAGAGCAAAGTGAGTACACACTGCACTCTCGGAAATACACGACCGATGCGTGTCGAGGCATGTTAGAACACGCAACGGCTTCAACGCATCCTTAGAAATGCACCGAGATTAATTGGCACATCAAAGACGAGCCTCTTCAACCTGACGTGATTCAGCAGATGAGATTTACACATCCTCCACAGGCGCAGCCACCATCGGTGACATATTTATGAGTTAAGACATATCTGGAAATATTTTTACCTTTTTTCGCTCTGCAGTCTTTATCCTCTAGTTTGGCAAAGTGTTTACAGCCTGTGACTGACTTTGACACAAATAAATTGAATAGTGCCACTTATTCAGCTCAGTGATCATTAGCCACATATGACCATTAGGCCTATTGGAAGTCAGACTTTTCTTGGCGGCTGAGGAACACAAATACATGGGAGCGTATGGAGGGTTGACATAGGAGGAGTGAGAGTTGGAACGAATGACATCCTGTCAGAGATAATGAGGTGGCAGAGATAGAGGGGAAGGGATGGAGGAGGATAGAGAAAAAGAAAGAAAGAACGAGAGAGATGCGGCGATGCGCCTCAGCCTGAGCTTCCCAGCGACAACCCTCAGCTCAATATGGCCGCCCACACCAGTCGTCTGATTTGTTGACAAATGAGTGGGAGAGGTGTCAGTCAGCGTGCCGTGGAGGAAGAGACGCTCCTCATTACTCCTGGGGATAATTGCCCGACGACGCGGGGGCACAACAGTCGCCTCAGAGGGAGAGGGAGGGAGAGCAGGAACTGGAGTCAGGGAGGCAATGCTAGGTATGATGGGAAATCAAACCCCCTCCATGGCGGTCGCCAAGGGGAGCGCCTGACAGATGAAAGGGACCAGAGAAAGACAGAGCGAGGAGAGAGAGCACCCAAAGGCTCGGCAGATCAGAGGGGGACACCATCGAAAATAATGACAATAAGAAGGGGGGGGCAGAGA
>CAAKHG010022044.1:0-24829 GCA_901007715.1 Dactylopterus volitans
GTCGGGGCGTCAGGTTCCTGTGTTCGTGCTGCGCCTTTAAGAGGTCTAACTGGGTCGTCGCCTCGCGTCGGCCGCAAATGTAACGTTAAATATGATTATGATCGCGTCAAACTGGCGGTCCTGCACGTCTCCGCCAGTGGAGCACGCGGCGGTGCGTGAAGTGACACCGATTGGCTCACAACTTGGTGAGCACATTCAGCTGAGCGTGGTGGCGGTCCTGTAGACGTGTACCGAGGTCCATGTTCTGAGGAGAAGGTCCGGTTCTCGCTGCCATGGGTTCATCCAGGCTCCGCCCCTTCGTGTTTTCACATAAAACAACCTGGTGGTAATTTTTCACGTCTGGAAGCTCCGCAAATGCCAAAATAAATGTCGGGTTTTTTTCTTCTTTTGCCAAGTTTAATTTTTATCAGCTCCCAGAATTCAGTGGGTTCTTCTTTGGCCCGTTTCAGGTTCTGTGAAATTCCATCAGGTACTTACGATTTAACTTATGACACAAAAAAATTCCTATCGATACTCTGAAGACAAAATTATCAAAAGAATTTGCATGAATGACGAGTTAAATCGGTCTCTTGTGAACAGGGGGGTGCGAGCAGGGACCCGCCGGATCACAACCAGGATGAGGGACTGCCCGGAGCCAACGGCAGCCAGGCCACGCCCCCCATCCCCGTCCCCGCCATCGTCAAGGTGGGCGCGCGCATTCACGGCCGCCGTCGCGCCTGCTCGCTCGCGTGTTCTCACCTCTCGGCCTTCCTCCGCAGTCCAAGACGGCCGACAAGAACCGGCACAAGAAGCCCAAGGACGTGAAGCCCAAAGTCAAGAAGCTCAAGTACCACCAGTACATCCCGCCGGACCAGAAGGCCGAGAAGTCGCCGCCGCCCATGGACTCGGCCTACGCCCGCCTGCTGCAGCAGCAGCAGCTCTTCCTGCAGCTGCAGATCCTCAGCCAGCAGAAGCACGCCCACACGCACTCGCAGCAGCAGCAGCAGCCGCCGCACTCGCAGCCGCCGCCGCCGCACGCGCCGCCGCCGCCGCACGCGCCGCCGCCGCAGCAGCAGCGGCAGCCGGCCTTCAGCTACCAGCCGCCGGCGCAGCTGCACAAGTAGGTGGCGCCGCCGGGACGGCCGGCGAGATTTTACTTAGCTTAGACCTCATCTCATTAACAGCAGACACTTCACCACAAAGTAATAATCAAAATTAAGCATCAGCACTGGAGGTCGGAGTCACTTGTATAAAAATATGATTTAAAAAACATTCTGGTAAACTTTTGCTCCCCAAGCTGAGAAATGGCGACCGGGCGGCCTCATTCACCGGCGTGCCCGTCTCACCATCGTTAAAGCGTCAGCAGCAAACTGCATTTGTGTGCAAGAGACACGGACGAGTTTTTCAGGGGACACGGAAAACGGATAAAAAAGACAAACTGTGTCCATCCAGAGGAAAAGATGAATGAATCAGCTGAAACATAAACGCCACAGATGTGAAGCGTCGTGGTCACATTTTAATATTCGGCGGCTTCAGCTCATTTAAATGAAGTTTCAATGTAAATATTTGTTACATTGTCAACTGAAAGTTCATAATTGTGGGAACCACGAATGAACGAAAGACTGAATGAATTTGTAAATCACGCGACTCACGTGAGGTTTGTGATTCGTTGGCGTGCGGCCATCTTTAAGTGGGTGGGGCTAACTGTCGGGGGAGGGGCGAGCGGCCGTGTGGGTCCCCCAGTGTTTTGAGCCGTCATTCCTACGCTCGTCCTGTTTTCGTCGTTCACTGCGTTGCCGCCGGCGACTAACCCGCCGACTCTTCCCCCGCAGAGGATCCGCCGAGCAGCTGCCGGCTTGCAGCTCCGGCGCTCCGTCCAGCAGCGCCGACAGCAACTCGTCGTCACCCATCAAAAACGCGTTTCCCCACCAAAGCAGCATCTCGCCGGTCAAACCTGGGCCCCTGCCGGCAAACCTGGACGACCTGAAGGTAGGCGGCGGCGCCGCGGCGCGACGGCAGCGGAGTCAAAATGACTCGCCAACTTAGCTCGACTCCGTCTGAGTCCGTCTGTCTGTTCTTGTCTGCCAGGTCTCGGAGCTCCGGCAGCACCTGCGCATCCGCGGTCTGCCGGTCTCTGGCACCAAGACCGCTCTGATCGAGCGACTCCGGCCCTTCAAGGACTCCAACGCTGGGTCCTCGCCCTCGGGCTCCTCTGACATCACCACCGTGACCTTCCCGGTAACTCCCACGGGGTCCCTGTCCTCCTACCAGTCTCCGTCCTCCTCCAGCGCCCTCTCCCAGGGAGGCTATTACCCGTATCCCAGCACCTCCTCCACGCCGCCGATCTCGCCGGCCTCCTCCGAACTGTCCCTCAGGGGCTCGCTCCCCGACAGCTTCAGCGACGTGCCCATGTCCTCGCCACCGCAATTCGCCCTGCATCCGTCACCGGCCCAGCTCAGCATGGAGGACGGCCTGGGAGGGGGGAGCCTGGGCGGGGGCGGGGCCAGGACAGCGGAGGGGGGAGGAATGGATGGCCTGGACGCCGAGAAAGACAAAATGCTGGTGGAAAAGCAGAAGGTGATTGAGGAGCTGACGTGGAAGCTGCACCAGGAGCAGAGACAGGTGGGTGACGTCAGGGTGTCATCGGCGTATCGTGGGTGTGACATCAGAGGGTCATCAGAGTAATGTCGGTCTAACATCGGAGCATCATCAGCGTATCGATGTATTTAGTGACACGTTTGTCCTCGTGACCATGTTCTTCAGGTTGAGGAGCTTAAGATGCAGCTCCACAAGAGGAAACGCTGCTACGGAGCCACGCAGGACGCCATCACTCCCCCATCTCAGTCCCAGCTCCCGTCCATGCACCACCAGCAGACTCCGTCCATGATGGGCCAGCGTTTCTTCGGGGTGACGATCAAGCAGGAGCCCCTCTCCTCCAGCTGCCCTCTGTCCTCCCCCAAACAGATCAAGAGCTCCCCTGGGAACTGCATGGACGACATGGGCCACTGCAACAGCCTGCTCCCCAACATGGGGGGTCATGGTGGGCCACAGTGTATGGACACAGCCCCTCCCTCAGGAAGCCCCTCCACCATGTCCGCCTTCCTCAGTCCGCAGTGCTCGCCCCAGGACTCGCCCATCGGAAAGCCCTCCAGTAGCCCTCAACCCTCGTCCCCCAACAACCCCTACCTACTGTCGCCTCCGCTGGGGAGGGACGGCTGCAGCCACCCTCAGTCCCACAGCAACAACAGAGTACGCGGCATGCAGGTAAGACGGGCTCAAGGCCAGAACACCGTTCATGGTGTCCCTGTGGGACCGAAACCTGCCGATCTGACTTCAATAATTATGTTCACCAACATTTTCACGGGCATCTGCTGGTTTGTCTGTCAGGGGGGCGACACAAAAACTCCCCTTTTTACACTAAAATGATCATCTTTATGTGAGCGAACCAGCGGAAAAAAAAGGTGATCGACTCCCTCCATGTTCCCATCAGCCGCGCTTGCCTTTTTTTTTTTTTAATCATGTATGGTATCAAGTTGATGATGTCACAAACACGCCGTAAAATAGTGTTGTGACTAACTCAGTAGGATGCAGCCTGAAAGCCTGCAATATGGCGGTTAACGTTATCTTTCGTTGAACAATGTTTGGGCGCCGCTCGAGCCAAGACACATGGAATTTGAGGCTGAGATGGCAAAAAGTCACACCAGTTACCCACGGAGGCTAATGCTAAGTTACCCACGGAGGCTAGTGCTAAGTTACCCATGGAGGCTAATGCTAAGTTACCCACGGAGGCTAGTGCTAAGTTACCTAAGTTACCCACGGAGGCTGAGGCTGAGCTACTGGGGCCATGCTTGGAGGCGCAGACGTCGCCCGGGGCCTCGGACAAATTAGCGCATCTACATGGGTGCCGTGTTTGCATCACTGCTGCTGGGAGGTGGATTTTATGATCAGCCGTGACCGCTCCAGAGTCATGTGACCTGGGAGTGAATGCTGATTGGGCCCTTTCACATTGAAGACAAAAGCCGGACGTTTGTGGGTCTTTGGCTCTTTTGGTTCTTTGGTGGAGGGGTATGAAGACGAAGGGTCCCAGTGACCCTGAACCAGACAACGACACAAACTTTCGTTGGTCTGGAGGGGAAGAACTCTGACCCCCAGCAGACCCCCAGGCCCAATTGGAACAAAGGCAGTTTTTGTTTAACTGATCAGCCCCCGACTTTCGTGGGTTCCTCCTCAGAACCGTACTCCATCCCTCCCCGAGGTTTTCGTGAAATTCTGCAGACTGACAAACCAACAGAAAACCCCTGGGCGGAGCTCATTGGCGACCACCCTCAACGTCCTCTGTCGCTCCAGGTGCAGCAGAAGAGCGGTGGGCCGCCCGTGAACTGCCCCTACCCGTCTGACCAAAGAGGCCTTCAGGGGGTCTTTCCGAGCCCAGCTGACTGCGGCCTCAACCACAGCGGCTTGGTCAAGGCCGAGAACAACAGCATGCAAGCAAAGGTGAGCGCGTGCCGCGTCAGGCGGTGGAGGCGGCGCGTCACGTCCCGAATCACCACGCGGTCACGTCATGGCGTTTCTCCTTTCCATTAGTTTTGTGATCTGTCTCTGATTCAGTCGTCCTCCTGTTTTGGGGTTCATTGTCGCTCCTGTTACATCTCTGCTCTTTGAAAAAGGGTCCGTCTGTCTCAGTCACAAATCCCCTCACACGTCAAGGACCTTCTGCTTTCCGAGAACACAGCGCCGCCCCTCCCACCACCCGATTAGCCCCTCCCCCCACCCGATTAGCCCCTCCCTCACTACAACTTTCATCATCTGTAACACACACGCGCGTCCAGCGAGCTCCCCCGTCCTCATCGGTGGGCTAACATCACTTCTCACCTATTTTCCATGTAGATGTCAGTATTGCCGTCTCCCCGGCATGCTGGCCAAAAGTGCCAGGTCTCCTTCAGTAGCTCAGATTCAGCTGCATCCGACTTAAGACAGCCCCCATGCTATGAGGATGCAGTCAAGCAGGTAAATTTAAGGTCTAAAATGCTCAAATCCATTAGATACTGGCTGGCCATAGGTTTCATTGTAACTCTCGGCGTTGCTTCAGTTCCAGTGTTTCTCCTCCTCCTCCTCCTCCTCCTCCTCCTCTCTGGTCTTCCCATCACCTGTGTGGCATCTCTGTCTTTCACCCATCGCTTCGTCCACCAAACTGACCTTTTTCAACCTCTTTTTTTTCTCGAAGCAAATGGTGTTTGAAGGTAAACATTTCTTGAAGGCAGCGGCAACTCCACCAGTTAAGCCGGCAAATAGTTGCTTAACTGGCTGAGCTGATGTTAGCTTACTGCTGACATGTTAGCACAGCTTAAACGTGGCCCAGTAACCGGCCGTAACCATGGAGAAAGTGCAGCGATCTAACAGGACGCTCATGTCAGTTTAGAAACCAGGCGTCACCTCCTTCGGAGTTTATCTGCACTAACTATTACAGGCCCGTTTGTATCGGAGCGCGCAAATATCAGCTTTGGCCTCAAAAAGCCGTCTGGTTTAGCCATGCTAAGCTAACTGGTAGCAAACTCTTTGTGTTAAAAGACACTGTACTTATTTTGAATTTGGGGTGTAGAGAAGGCCGGCCGACCAGCTCACTAACCGGGGAAATCTAAAACAAGCTATTTGCTATCTCGCTATGCTAATCTTGCCAGCAGGACCTTTGACCTTAGATGGCAATGAAATTTGCATCTTACAGCAGTGACAAATTACATTCAAATGAGACTAAGGGTTTTACATGCTAGCAGCAGCAGCAAGTGCATGTGAACGCGAATCACGTGGAGCCGCCCTCGTGGCACCAGCATGGCAAACAACTCCCGATAGCAACATCCCCGGAGGAATCCAGCGACCTCCAGCTAAACGACTGGAATCAGAACGGCGCCGCGCAGCTTCGTGCTTTCACGTGTCCAATCGCATTTCTTGTTTGATACGATGGTCTGTTTCCAGGAAATGTTTGTGCCATGAAAACACCTCTGCGAGTCTACGTAGGCTGCTTGAACGCTTGCATTTGATCTCATATGAAATCCTTCATTGATGTTCAAAGACACTGTCAGCCGAGTAAAAAAAATGTATAAAAATATATAATCGCGGTTTACTTTTATTACTGTTACAGCAACTGACCAGAAGTCAGCAGATGGACGAACTTCTGGATGTGCTCATAGAGAGTGGAGGTAAGACGACACTCGGCGACTGCCGCTAGAATCCCAGGAGAAAAAATAATAATGGCGGCTAGCGCCAGACACACTTTCAGTTTGAAGCCCCGAGCCTCCGAGTGCGCGGTTTTAAAGCTGACTGCCCGCGATGATCCTCCCTCCTCTCCTCTTTGTCTTCAAGAGATGCCAGCTAACGCCAGAGAAGACAGGGAGAGGTCCTCTGTAACCAAAGTTGTGCCTCACATTACTGTGTTCCCAGGGTGTCCCGGCCTCCTCGTCCCGAGGTTCCACCGACACTACGAATACCTGTCGGCCACACAGCCTCCCTACGACCAAGTGGCCAATCCCATCGCCGAGAGTCACCTGGAGACTCTGCTGGGAAGTCCGATGGGCCGGGGAGGGGAGGGGGCCCTTCTGAAAATGGCCTCCGAGGACCGGGGCCAGGCCGACGAAGGGAACAGAGAGGGCGAAGGTTACGGTAGCCCCCACGGCCACGCCCACCACCGCCACCCGCACCACCCGCCGCAGGACAAGCCCCTGCCCGGCAGGGAGCTGATGGACACGCCTCTGTCGCCCGTCAGCAAGGCCTCCGCCGTCCCCGAGGTGCAAGGGATGGTCAGCATGACCTTCAGCGAGACGCCGTGGGAGTCGATGGAGTGGCTGGATCTGACGCTGCCCAGCTCCGCCGCCGCCTTCAGCGTGGCGCCGCCCAGCGTGCCCAGCATCTTCAACACCGAGTTCCTGGATGTCACAGACATTAACTTGAACTCTGCCATGGACCTTCACCTGGAGCACTGGTGAGCCACCAGCTGGCCATCCGCGGCAGAACAGAAGACGGCGGCCGCGACCTCGCCACCAAGTGCCTGAACTTCCCACAGCGGGATTTAAGACAAACGCCCAAAGATGCACAGCTGAGACCGAACTCAGAACTCAAGTTCACTTTTTCTGCACAATTTCAAACGCTCTGCTGTCGCCAGAAGCCAAACACCAGAACCCTGAAGCCAAACACCGGAACCCTGAAGCCAAACACCGGAACCCTGAAGCCAAACACCGGAACCCTGAAGCCAAACACCAGAACACCGGGTGCCTTTCCGACATGATTTTTGTCCCTTTTCTACGACGATGCGCACAACAACCAAAGAAGAAGACAGCGGAGACGGGAAGGATTTTCTTTAGGAAGAAGACAGTGTTACACCACCTCGACTCGAAGGCGCGTTTCGACCATCGTGTTACGCTCCAGTGGAAAAAAAGAATTAAAAAAAAAAACAAAACGGGAATTCCAAGGTGAATTGGATCGCTGAGTACGTACGGCCATTTTGTAAATATCACGACCATGTTTTTAATCGGTGGTGTGGGGGAAGACGCAAGCCACAAATCCAACGTATTATGTAATCAGTTCATCATTGGATGTAAATATGAAGGAGAGGAGAACTCACGGAGCACCTTTTAGCTTAAAACACATTTGTCACAGTTTGCTTGAGCTTAGATCTTGTGTGTAGACGGTCGGCATTCCTTTGAGGGACCTTATTTTTTTATACACTTTGGCATATTTATCCAAAGAATGACATACTAGACAGAAATGAATGCCTTTAAAAAAATAAAAATTAAAAAAATAATAAAACTTCTCGTCTTATCAGTTTTAATTGGCAGGAAAAACTGAGCCTCAACACCAAAAAAAAACAAACCTTTTTTTTACCCTTTTCAATAGACCATGACAGTATTAATGCTCCAAGGCTCCAGAAAATGTCTTACGCCTTTTTTTGCTTTTACACTAAAGATTTGCGCACGTTAACGCAAAGTCAGGACGAATGTTTATGAAAAAATACAACGTCATCTCTACTTTTTGTCCTCACAAATTTCACCCTTCCTGCCCCCCCAGTCCCGTCCCGCCCCGGCCAATCACGGTTATTTATTTAGTGTTTCTTTAATATTTGTATTTCTGTATGCTGTATTTATACTGACATTCCTTTCTCATAGATTGGGTCTCTTTTTTTTTTTCTTTCTGAAAACTTAACCATTTTGACCATTTGACATTTCTTTAGTAAATGAATTCTTTAAAAATGTGACGCAAACTGAAGGAACCACTTTTTTTTTTCTTAAGCGATGCTCTCTTAAATCTACTCCTTAAAGAATAATATGAAGCAGAAAAATGTCCATTACGAGCACTTGTGAATAGGAAAAATGTAATATATTCCGATCTTTACTGTGAATACTGCCTTTAAACTCAGCACAAACTTGCACCGGAGCCGACAGCAGAAGGTTCCCAGATTCGGAAAGTCCAGACTCAAAACGTCGGGAATCGTCTGCTTGCTGCACTGAAGCACCTGACGTTTTGGGAAATGACGTGTTTTTATTTTCAATGCGAAGAGTTGACAGCACTTTCATGTTGATCTGGTAAACGCCACAGGGAGCAGCGCGTTAGCTTAGCATGAACCGTACGGACAGTGGGGAAGCTAGCTCTGCTGAATGTCACGCCGCCCATTACAGTTTAGTCAATCGTGACATCGAATACCACTTCTGCAGCTAGCTAACATCTGCTCCTAGCTTACCTACCGTTTTTCTCATTGTGTTCTTCTATGTCCTAGAAAACCGTAACCCCTGGTAACACCGGTCAGCTTTGGTTTCACTCAGCTCAATTATGCAGTCGTCAGAAAAACGTGTTCCAAACTGGAAAAATACACATAAATGGCCACTGACGTTGGACGAGCTAGCTGCTGCCCCAAGCTGAAGAACGAGCGCTAACCTGAGCTAAGCTAGCTGCTGCCCCAAGCTGAAGAACGAGCGCTAACCTTAGCTAAGCTAGCTGCTGCCCCAAGCTGAAGAACGAGCGCTAACCTGAGCTAAGCTAGCTGCTGCCCCAAGCTGAAGAACGAGCGCTAACCTGAGCTAAGCTAGCTGCCGCCCCAAATTGAAGACCGAGCGCTAACCTGAGCTAAGCTAGCTGCCTCCTAGCTTTAAATTTCATTGGTCCATTGCTCAATTCTCTGCAAGGAAGTGAATAAGCTTGTTTCCCAAAATGTCCGCAGGTGCTTTTTCGGTGCGTCGGCCCGTTCTGTTCTTGCTTTTACACTTCGGTTCTGCGTAAACACGGTTCTAGTGTGTTTTGACAAAATCCCATTAAGCCTTGCACTTGCTCAACGGGTTCTTTTGTTCCACCGAGTATTCTCCCACAAACATATGACAAAGCTGATGTTTTCACAACTTGAGACAGGAAGTTAGGAACATCAACTGGCTATTTTTTGTTAATTTTTAAAAAAAAAAATTATTTGGTTTCATTTTGCGATAATCTTCCCCAATGAAGGCAAAAAAAAACAAAAAAAAAAAGGATTATCACATCTGACAGGAGCTTCCATGTTGCTTGGCCACCGACTTGCTTTGCTATTTTAAAGAACCTGTATTTGCCTCCATCCCTGTATGAAAGAAGAGCAAATAAACTCACCACCGCAAAACCAGCTCCCGCGTTTGCTTGGTCCCCTTCACAAGAAGCAGGCGGCACGCTCGCTCTTCCGCAGCTTTTACACTTTTATTTGTAACCCTCGATAGACATACAATATAATATTAATTGCCCTTAATATTATCTTATAATCTAATATGAACATTCTAGTAAATCGCAATTTGTACAACAGGTAGCCTGGAGATTCGGGTTCACCAGAGGTAAGTTCGCTTCCTGGGAACGTCCCATGAGCGAGGGGGCAGATCTGGAGGCTCCGGGCTTCTTCTTCTTCACGGCTTTGCACCATTCATGGATAGAAACGGGAAGATTGGCGCCGGCGGAATTCCCCTTGCGACACTGAGAACTCTGTCGGCCCAACAAAGCATCTCCACCGAGCTGGTTCTAATGTTCCACCCTCTCAAAGAAGCCACAAGTGTCCAACGAGGCCCTTTTAATTACGCCAGAAAATTTTATGTCATAAGAAAACGCCAACGAAAGGCCTAGAGACTGATGAGCGTAAATCGTCCATCGGTGCCGTAAAATATCAACCGTTTGTTATTTAGCAGTCGATTTATTCCCGTCTCATTCTTGCGTCGGCTGTATTACACCAGATTATTTCTAGATTATTGGCATTTGCTGCATCGAGTGGTGGAAAATGGACCACGTTCTAGATTTTAATGATTGTCGACAAATTCGGTCCTTCCAAGCGTCTGGCACCGGATTGGCCGCTCAGACCTGCATGGACTCGCGCTGTCTGTGATCCGTCACGTTTCCTTTAGCGGCGGCGCCTCGAAGGACCGCCTACTTAACCGCCGTCCTCTGTACAAGTCAGCGCAGAGACGCACTGACTCACCGGCTAGTCAATCGTTTCAAAAACACGACTTGCTACCGTCAAACGTCGGCGAGTCACGATGCTGCGCGTGAGCGTGTGACGAGCAAACGCCAACGTGTTTGTCCACTCGTTTCCCTTGTCGGGGGGCCAGCGACCTGACCCGGACTGGTAGGTGTGGCTTTCTGAGAGGGACCCGGTTGCCTCCCATTAAACTCAGCTCCCCCTGGTGGACGCCAGTGTGCATCTGCGCCAGCGGGGGAGGCGAGGCGAGGCGCTTTTAGACCGACTATCATTCTATCATCAGTGCAAGCCAGGGGGACGCGCCGGGTCTCGGGAGGGTGGTTCTAGGTGGGCGTTAGGGCCAAAGAGGAGTGACTGTGATTGGTTGGTGGGCGCGCGGGTGGACAGGATATCAGTTAGCAGCATTTCTGGTCTCTTTTTCTTTGTGTCGCCATGGTAATATTTTAAACTATCGGCCGCCGTTGCGCGGCAGCTCGGTGGACCTGTGATCAGTGTGGATGAGCAGTTTGACTGTACAGTGCTAATGGCGGCCCGCTGACGAGCACCGGGGCTCACCGTCAGACCGAATTAGCATCCGGTCGCGTCCGTGCGCTTCGCCGTTTGATCGGATCGGTGCTGAGGAGCGAGGCCTCAACCGTCGAGCAGAACCCGCCAGGAACAGCAGATTAGATGTTCTATTTACACACATTTACATCAGTGGACATTGAGGAACTTTACATCAGGCAAGGTAGCGTCAAGATTAGCCGCAGTTGGGCCCTTTGGGCGTCATTACCGTTTGCAAGCCACAAAAATGTCAAGCATCTTCTTTCTAAAACACAAGTCCATGTTTGTCTTTTCCCAGAGTTTGGAGATCATTTCCAGAAGTTTCCAAGTCTCTGTAGTGAAATCTCAATTAACGAATATTCTAAAATAGTGCAAAGATGCTAACGGCAGCTTGGAGTGATGTTGACTCCTCCCCATTTTTACAAACAAAAAAGTAAAAACCTAAAATTTTTCATCATCATTACGCCACAACACATTTAAAACGCTTGTATTTCATAAATTAGCGGAGTGGTATGAAACCTCTGGAGGCTCCATCCTGCTGCAGCATACGGATACAGTTCCTGGTTACAAAAAAAACTGAATTTAGCTAATCGTTAATTCTATGCGAAGGAGATATCCAGCAGGATATTGACACAACAGCCCAGTCATCATCATCATCATCATCATCATCATCATCATCATCACAGGAGTTCTGTGCAATAAGGTGCAACATGAAACAAATGTTAAATCAGTGTGTCACATGTAGTCATATTTTTATGCTGCTCTTCTTGCGTTCCGCTTGCTAACGTTAGCGTGCTGCTAAAAACGGCCAACTTTCAGTTCTTAATAACTTCAGTTTCATCCAGATATCTGAGGCAATTTGTCGAGAAGAGACTTGAAAACATTCTGATTCATGCTAAACGCTAGCGCTGGAAATTAGCATTGGAGAAGTCACATTGGCAATTAGCATTTGAGGATTAGCACTGCAGAATTAGAATTGGAGCATTAACAGAAGATAATTAGCACTGGGGAATTCAGGATTGGAGATGGCATCAGATGGGTTTTTTTTCAAAAATAATTAATTTGGCCAATAATCTCTAAACTTTGTGGCTTGGACGTAATGACACTGCAGGAGAGGCGCTAACTGCGGCTAGCATCGCGTGTGAGAAACATCCATTGTCTTAAATGTACATCAAGACACTCTCACAGATTGCATATTGAAGGGAAGGAACAAAAAAAAAAAGGAAATAAAGCCACACAACCAAAATCCATGAGCTTCCCACAGACAAATATACGCTTTGCATACTCATATACTCATTCAGTTACCACTAGTAACCCCATGATGCTCGTGTGTGTGTGTGTGTGTGTGTGTGTGTGTGTGTGTGTATCGGCATACATCTGTACATGTCAACCATTCCGGAGTGAACACACAAATGCAAACACGCCGTCCACGCCGACCAATCAGGCGGCTGCTTTTGCCCGGACGTCGTGAGCTCGGCCGTCTTATTTGGTAGATTCTGTGTTTGTGTAGTTCAAGTATGTGTATGTGTATATTTACCACGTATGTCTTCATTCCTCACATGAAAAGATGCATCGCAGTTCACGAGCACAATGTTCTGTCTTCAAGTTTTTTTTTTTTGTTTGTTTTGTTTTTTTCTGGCTGAGTGACGATGATGATGATAAAAGGTTTGGATGAAGAATCGCTTCATCGCACTCGGCAGTTTGGGTTCAGTTGCTTTGGAACGCGTGAGAGAGAAACGGGCGATTCTGTGGGCGGAGCCTCGCAAAGCCTGGTGTCCTCGCCCCGCCCCTGTTCCCCCGCCCCTTCCCCCACCCACACACACACACACACACCCCGGCGGGGGGGCCCACCTCTCTCAGTCCACATACATCGGCGAGATGGGGGAGGCGGGAATCTGATCCAGGATGCGACACACGTAACTGGCGACGTCCACGAAACGCTCCTCATACATCAGGATGAAAGGCTGTTTCTGGAGGACGGGAACAACGGGGACAGGAAGAGGAGCCGGTTAATATGTTGGCACTCCTGAACACCCGCGTTCATCAGCTTTAACTACTGGTGGAACGCCACAGCAGCACCACGGTAACACCACCACGGTAACACCACAGCAGCACCACGGTAACACCACCACGGTAACGCCACAGCAGCACCACGGTAACGCCACAGCAGCACCACCACGGTAACACCACCACGGTAACACTTTCTGCACCATCAGATAGATGTCATTTTTTGGACGATGCATGGATAGCAGCTCCTAGCCTTTATGCTAAGCTAAGCTAAGCTGATTGGCTTCAGGCTCCATATGTGGGCCTGATGTAGGAGATGGATTTCCAGCCCTGCCCCGGCACCGCGGTCATGTCTAGCCTCCATCTGCCGGAGACGCTGAGCGCGAACGACTCACCAGAAGCTCTTTGTACTTTGGCCGTTTTGACTCGTCCTTCGTGAGGCTGCAGACAACAAGAGCAGACGATTAGGAGAACAGCGGCGGGGATCTACAACCCCGCTTCCTAAGAGGATGGGGCGCCGTCTAACATGAACGCCAAAAGAAAACACCGGGTGCCACGTCTCATAGTTAATGAGGTTGCCTGGCAACACAATCGGCCATAAAACCCATCACCGAGCATCCGTGAACTTTGGGTCTTTGATGTCTGGTTTGCATCTGTTGCTTCGTTTGTCAGCAGGTTTTTATGCAAAAAAGCCCGACAGGATTGGTGGAGGAAAAGTGGGTGGAGCCTCAGCGACGGCGTCACCCTTTAAATGTTTCATACGTTTTTTGATTAAACATGAACCTTGGTGGATGTTACACAAAAAAACACTTTTTTTAGTTTTCAAATCACTCTACTTTGATAGAAATTGCGCCACCATTTACAGCCACCAAAATGGCCTTTAAAATTAACTCCATCTCAAATGGATTCAACAAAAACTGACGATTCCAATCCTCCATGAAGGAGCCTTTGTTACAGGGCTGCTGTATGATACTCAATAACAAATCGCCCTGTCCTCTGATTGGCCGCCTCGCGGCGGCGTCCGGCGTCCCGGGTCTCACCATAGGTTGACGAAGTTGATGAACTTGGGGGAGAACTGCCTCTCCTCAGAGTTGCTGAGCTGAGGAGGTTCTCCCTTCACCACCTGCGTCAGCTGGTCGAAGACACTGTTCCACTTCGGGTAAGGGAACCTGCCGGTGGCCAGCTCGTACTGCACACACACACACACGCGCACACACACTTCACCTCTGATGCTCTGTAGAAGTCAGATTTTGCGAGGTTTGGATGGCGGCGAGCTGTCTTACCAGAGTGATTCCCAAACTCCACACGTCAGAGCGAACGTCGTAGCCTTGCCTGGAAGCACTGGGATCTATCCTCTCAGGCTGGAAACACACACACACACACACACACACACACACACACACACACAGGTCAGAGGTCTGCAGCTGAGCTTTAAAGCCCCTACAAATCCACGCTGTTGATATAAGTTTTGTTTTGTACGGTAGTTTTAGATTTCTGGCTTAACACTTCATGTTCTCCGTTCCTGCTCAGGGACGAGAGAGCAACATCAGCTAGTAGCTAACGCTGGTACGCATGCGCGCTGGTACGCATGTACGGCTGAGAGCTTCGAGTTCTATTCTGCACTTCCGTCTGACACCTGCGGGCGGCGCCGTTTCCTCCAGACACTCGGCCAACCCGACCGTTTCACCTTCAGGAGGCCGTGACTCGGTTCTCCTGCTAGCTGACCATCATGAACGCGCGGGCGCGCGCGCGGCTGAGGGTCACGGCCACTCACCGCCATGTACGGCCGGCAGCCGGCGTCTCTGGTCTTGGCGATGGAGTCCACCAGCTGGCCGCTGATGCCGAAATCGCACAGCTTGATGTTGCCTTTTCTGTCCATGAGAATGTTGGAAGGTTTGATGTCTGCAGGCGACACACGGGTGGGGGGGGGGGGGGGACAGTTTCAGACAAGAGGTGCATCATGGGAGGGAGGTCTGAATGAAAATGGCATCATGATGTCACACTCGACAGCTCCAGAAGGATGTGAATGCTGAGCTGAGCGGCGACAGACCACTTCAGGACCGTGGACGAGGCGATGGACGGACAAAAAGTACAGACTACACTGTTTTTAAATCATTTTTTCTTCTAATTATTCTTCCGATTGGCTTAAATGAGGCCACAAATACACTTTCTTAGTCTTTAGAAAAACATAAAGCTCAGGGTTTCTCTGACAGAAAGCCTTGAGGGCAAACTAGTCCCAAACAGCATCGGCCCTAAAGCAAGCATGAGGAGGGAAGCGCCCGCAGATAAAGGTGAAACACACACAAGCGCTCGACTTCCCCTCAGACTCACCTCGGTGAATTATTTTCAAGTTTTCTTTTAAGTGGTTCAGTGCTTTAACCGTCTGTGGAGGGGAGAAATAAAAAAACAACAGCAGCAGTCAGGTTTCCATCGCTCGTATGGTGCCAAACTCAAAATGTGCAAAGGAAAATGTGAAAGCGTCTACTCACTGCTAATGTTATCTTGCCTAATATTTCCTCTGGAATGACGTTGTCTAATGCACAATATACATATTTGTAGAATTTGTCTAATGAGGTAGACATGAGCTCCATGCAAATCCAACAATCCCCCTGAAACAGACACGTTCAGCGATCAATAACAATCGCGGCCGGACTTTGACTGATACCAGAGTTTTGGAGCCAATACCGATGCGCACATCTCCCATCATGCTCTGCTGTACTAAATATTTTATGGTTTGTAATGTCGCTGAAGTTCCTTTGACTAACAAATGTCCACTGGCTGACTGGTAAAATGTACTGGATAGGTGTCTGGAGGGCGCCCTCTGCTGGACACCCACCTGCCACTACAACTAATTCATGCTTCATTATATTGCACTGTCTTGAATGCAATTGATTAAGAGTACTAAATGTTGTCTCATATCAATACATTTTCCATTAAAATCAATATGTCTGTCATGCAAATATTGCCCGAAATATCAGCCAGCTGCTAAATCGGTTCAGGTGTTATGGAAGTACTTAGTACCAGCTCATATCAGACATTCTTTCCACCAATACCCATGTGTCTGCGACAAGCAAATATCGGCTAACTGATAAATCAGTCCAGCTCCAGCCTCAGACGATTTAAGGACTATGGACGAGAGCTGAGGGTGTCGTGGTGCATTCAAGGCCGGCGTGGGTTCGTCAGACCTCTCTGAAGAGGGCCCCGTAGAACTGGACGATGTAGGGACAGTCGCTACTCCTCATCACCACGTCCAGGTCCATCAGCAGCTGCTTCTGCTCCTTCTCATCCACGGTGGAGCGAATCCTCTGCGGGAAAAGAAGCACGATTACAGGTTATTTATGGCGATAAGTTTGGTGCATTATGGGTAAAAGAACATATGGATGGACAGTATTTGACAGGGTTGGTTTATAATGGTATATAGACCGACAGCAGCAGCAGCTGTTAACGTTTCTGAGGCTGCTCTTGTTCTACGTTCATCATCTTGTGGTAACATTGGTTCCACCCCTGAAAACTTAAACAATAGATACTAATAAATACTTTATTAGTAACTCATTCAGAATTGCTCTGGATCAATTTGCTCTGTTTTTTTTTTTTAGTTTCTTAAGTCAATTATGACCGAACTTTTCGGTCAAGCTGCACAGACTTCAGAGATAAATGGCGCAAGAAATCAAATCCACATACACAATCAGAATCACAGTGATGCCAATGAAGGTGCAATAATTTCAAATTTAATAAAAAAAAATCGGCTTTATCATTTGAGTCTATTGTAATCTTCAGAGTTGAGTGACAGACGCTTTGTGATTATTCAGGTATAAACTCACTTTAGAGGGGATCATTTTTCATTTCCCACACTTTGGCCACTAGGCGGCAGCATTCTACCAGAAGCCACTGGAGGACACCGGATCATGTGGAGCTCTGGAGGAGCTGCGCTTTTTATTTGAGCTGACGGTTCTGACGAGCACGCAGAAGGTTACAGGGCTAACCGCAAACCGCTAATGACGGCTAACTGCTCAGCTGCAGTACTCGCATGCCTACTTTTAAGGCGACTTGTTAACTTCAAGGACGTCCCGCTTCAGCTAATACCAGCAGAAGTGGCCGAGAGGCTCGGCTGTGACCTCACAAATCATGAGTCAATAGTTAAGATTCAGGGAACTGCTGGGAACTGTAGTTTTTGAGCTGTGTGACTTCAATTAGCGTAAACGGTGCGTTTGTTGGGAGCTTTTAACACAGAGGACGACGACGGCGTGTGTGTGTGTGTGTGTGTGTGTGTGTGTTCATGCCTATAGAGGAACTTGTTGCCCCGAGCAACAGCGAGGACAACAGCGTGCACCTGAAGCTGGATCAGGATGCATCAGTCAGAGCAAGAGAGACACATGGAGGGGGTGTGTGGGGGCGGGGCCTCACCTTGACCGCCATGATCTGGCCCGTGGGTTTGTGCACCATCTTGTTGACGGAGCCGTAGGCGCCGCGGCCGATCTCGCCCAGGTCTCGCAGGTCCTCGGCGGTGAAGTCGCAGTGCTGCTCCGGCGAGATCTTCAGCTTCCCCGACGACTCGATACTGTGCGTCCGCAGGCGCTCTCTGGGACGAGCGCGAGGACGCCGGCGGGGCGCGGCGGGGCGAGCGAGGACGCGGGGAAGGGAGAGAGGAAGCACAGAGAGAGAGAGAGAGAGAGAGAGAGCGAGACAGAGAGAGAGAGAGAGAAGGGCACCATGAGTCCGACGTTCAGCACCAATCAGATTAAAGTTCAGCGTTTCTTCTGCGAGGCGACGCTGAAATGGGAGATATCCGCCACCGTGTCACCATGGTGACATTTGATTCTATAGGCCTGACTGCTGATTCATAAAAATCATAGATTAAAAAAAATGCTTTCTGGTCTTATTTCGGGTAAAAATAAGTAAACATTTTAAGAGCTTTCATTTTACAGTACATTTCTACACATTGTGATCAGGGATCAATACATCAATCCAATAACTACTGGGTAAAAACCATAAATACAAAGTAAAACCAATAGATATCATGTTCTTAGAGAATGCCTGTATTGTAAACAAAACATATATTTTTAGTTTAATTTGTAGAGAATCCAGTTTTTCATTTAAATTTCTTTAAATCTAAACTGATATTTGAATTGTTTTGGTTGCTATATGATATCAATATATTGATTACAGCCACTGAATCGAGACAAGACTGATATCTGCAAATATCATGTCATTGCCCACAGAATCAATTCAATCAATATACACCAGTCAACAACATTACGACCAGCGCGTGTCCACCATAGAGTATAATACAACAGCCCTGCAATCAGTTCTCCCTTCAGGAGGAGTTTTATGTTGGATTGTGATTGAATGTGTGTGAGAGAGGTGTTGACATGTTTGAATGATTGTTATTGGGACTGTAGTTTGTGACGCTGTTGTTGGACTGTACTGGGTTACACTGGGAGGGGTCCCTAATACTGCAGGGGTGTTGCATTATACTCTACTGCAATAAAGGCAGTGGTCATAATGTTATGGCTGATCGGCGTACGGTTGCATAAATCGCGCAGGGCAGTCACAGCGGGCATCGACAGGACCGCCTCCGTTATTGGCCGTGACGTACGCGTTCCAGCATCCGGGCCGCCTGATCCTACTCACATGTGAGGGTTCTGGAAAGACGGCGGCGTTGGATTGAGCGGGAGCCTGGAGGCCGGTTTCACTGGCGGGTTGGCGAAATTCAGCTTCAGGGCTTTACGTTTACCTGGCGGGGCAGAGACAGAGAGAGAGACGGATCCATATTCCCAGCGCATGCACGCCACGCCAACGCCACGCCCACGCCGCGCCCTCAACCAGCCGGCGCGGGCGGGAGGTGACGCGCGAAGAAAAGCTGGTTTCACCATGACAGCGTCTGTCTAAACACACTTGAGATAAGCCATGAACGTGTGCCGTAAGCAATATGGCGGCGCTGCTGCGCCTGGTCCAATCGAATCTGGCGGCTCGACGGAGAACGTCGCCGTTCATCATCAGGCTCGACCGCTGGGTTATCTCAAGCTCCGCCCACGACCACGGGAAGCACAAAATGCATTCTGAACTCAAAGTGCCCACGCCGGTTTCAGGGGTTCCCAATGCTCAGAGCAGCCGACTGCAGCGCCAGGACCCGGAGTGCTGGGTACCCTCTACCAGGTGCACACTCGGGGGTTTCTGAACCTGAACCAGCTTTAAAAACGCGTCAAACCTCATGACCACAGATTTAAACTTTTGATTTCATATTTCGGGGCGACACGGTGGTGCAGTGGTTAGCGTGGTTAGCACTGCTTCCTCATTTCAGAGCGAGGCTCCGATTGGCACGTTTAGCTTGTAAATCCGCCTGACGAGAGGATCTTTTCGGCTCAGAGCTCATTTGAAGGTACTTCTACTTAACTTCTAAAAGGCCAAATGTGGCTCAGCTCCTGTTTATATCTCCCAGCTCCTACCTGGCCATCCTCACCCTGATACCACGCATGAAACTGGCGCTGACCCAGACGTCGGAATAGCATCCCCGCGCCTGTAAGACCAGCAGGACTTCAACCCCACTTAACTGATCTGGCTTTTGGAAGATCTTGAAGATTCCCTCGTGTGGTTACTAATCTCTGTACGCCACGGGTTTGTGTCTTTGTGGGCATTTGGATACGATAGTCTGTCTCCTCTGCTGGTATTTGTGATTTCACGCTTACATTAACATTTTCAATTGAATTACTTGATTGTGTATACAAGTAATTAAGTTCCCCAAGACTGTTGGAACAAGCGTTTTGGACCAAAAGTCTGGCTGATCATCCTCCAGTGTGCACCGGGTCTAACAAAGTAGAGCAGCTGCTGCAGAAGGTTGCCGATATTGGGAAACCCTGACCAAAACATTCCCATCAAGTACTTTGGAACACTTAACCATTCAAAACCTGACCAGGTCCCCTGAGGTGTCAAAGTGACCCAACACTTAGGTAGCACTCCATTCCACCTTAACATCTGAGTCCAAACGGACCCACTTCATGTGATAGCTCACTCCTGGTCATCCAGAATGAGATTGATTTGGCTTTAGTCGCAGTGGCAAAGTGGCGTGATGTAAGTGTTGCGTCATCTTTGTTGTCCCCTCACACTGACGCCCCGGTGCAGACCAGCGCCCGAGGTCGTGGTTGAGTTCATAGCAGTGAACAGTGGACAGACTCCCCAACTACCAGAGCACCACACAGGCTGCTTCACTAGCCTACAGCGGCTCCCCTCGTATGTTCAAACTACCAAGAAGGTAGCGCCTCCATGATCTGGAGCTCCACATTAACACGGACCCATCGCCAGGTCAGCCAATCGGGGTACAGAAGCTGAATGAAAGACAGCAAGGGGAGGAAGCCACTCTAGGCTACTGAGGTGCACCCACAAAGAAAGAGGTCGGTGTGCGGGTCTATTGCTTACTTTGGGACACTCCAGACAGGCTTATCTGAAACCCTGAAGCAAAGAAAACACATTTTAAGACATTTTCTTTGGGTTCGTTTGAGGGCGAGCGGCTCTTTAGCGACACATGTCCTTCCAGCGAGCGCGTAAAAGCACTGGGAACCCGAATCGGTTTGAACTGGTTGGGTAAAGGCCCGACGAGCTTCATGCGTGACCTCAGAACCGTCAGTGGGGGGTCTGAACCAGCCAAACGGAGCTGCATGCCCCACGTTTCTCTCTGAAAGCACACATCCATCAATCACGTTCACCCTCTCGGGAGTCTCCCCCGGGAGTTTTCCCTCATCCGTCACGCAACCGCTCCAGTCGCGGGTGGAAATGGACCACAAATGCCTTCACGGCGGCACCGTACGTCATTATTCCAATTGGTATGACTCAAAAGTTTTGCGTTTCTCCCAGCCGAAAAACAATGTGGTCAAACCAGCCCGACATTGTTCCGTGTCACTCGATTATTAGTGGCGTCGTCCCACGTTGGTCGGATTCCCATTTTTCAAGCGTCGTAAACCCCTCCCACCCTACATGATTTAGACGTCACGCTGGTCCAGCACACCTGATTCAAATGACTGAGCCGCTACCAGGCTACTGCGGAGCCCGGTGATGCGCCGATCACCCCCCCACCGCCGCGAGAACCAGAACAGAGAAACACTGGCCTAGTTTATTGGCCTGAACCGTTTGATGGAAACATGGCAAATTCATGCTCCACTTTTTTTTGTTTTTTTTTGCGACAACTCACAGGTTTTGCTTATAAAATGGCACAAATTTAGGTTGCGGTGCAGCAGAGCCGTCGGCGTTTCCGCCAACGTGGCCGTAGCGTGAACGCCAGCGAGCACCCTGAGCCGCTTCCACCAAACTACACGGAATTCTTCCTCTCCGACGGTTCGGATCCATTCTTGCTAGTTTTCAATACGTCCTTTGTGACATTGCCCCGAGCCGGCGCTAACTTTGGGGAAACTCCAGGCGCTCCTTAGATCTCCGATTCACGAGAACAGGACTGAAACCTACATACGGACGACTTAAATCGCAACACCTCTCGCTGTGGTCGTCGCTGACGTCAAACACTACTGACAGGAAAACAAGGCAGGAAGTGGGTCGGCGTCATGAGACACGCTGGGCCCTCCGCCGCTCGTTTGTGTCGCATACAGACTTTCCAACAACCAATCAAAGGGAGGGGAAAGCACACAAACTGCTCCCTAGAAGCCTGTCAGAATGTCAAAATGTATTTTAAATGGTTTCCCAAATGTTTTCTGTCTGGAAAAGTCAAATAAAAATGTTTGCCCGGAGGGGAAAC
Organism: Dactylopterus volitans; assembly: GCA_901007715.1. Classification (NCBI taxonomy): domain Eukaryota; kingdom Metazoa; phylum Chordata; class Actinopteri; order Syngnathiformes; family Dactylopteridae; genus Dactylopterus; species Dactylopterus volitans. Next base: position 21,729 of record CAAKHG010022044.1, read on the forward strand.
CACAATCAAATCCAATATTTGAAGAGTTGGAGAAGCTTCGTTTTGAACATTCTGTGGTGTTAATGATCATCCTTGATTCATTCCGGGAACCGTGTGAAGATGTTTGCTGGGAACGCCGCGTGAGTGGCTGATGGTTACTGAGGTCACCGCAATGAAACTGGACGTCTGGTCAATACGAGCCCAATAACAGTGCAATTAAAAGTCCGTTACTGCTCTTGGTTCTCTGCAATCTTAGCACTTCTGTGCCGCTTCTGAGGAAGCTACCAGAACCCTCCCAGAGGGGCTGCTTGATGCGGTCTCGTCTTCTGGGGTCTGTCTACTGTGGACCTACTCAGGCCACTTTGACATGGAAATTTACTAAACAACATGCAGTCGGTGGATTTGAAAATAAGGCGGGGTTTGAAATGGGAACAGAAATCAAACTTTGAGACAAACAAAAGGAACATGATAATAATAACAGAGGAGGATGGACAGGGAGCATTTCAAAAGGTTTGCTTGGACCTAAACAATGTCAACGGAGAAACCTCCTAAGGGCTGGTGAAGTAAGTGTGAATACCTGTTTCATTCTGACATCTCCAGCAGGTGTTGGTCTCTGCAAGGTTTAGATAGAACATTTGATACTAGACATCTGCCAGAGAGCAAGACAATGCAACTCACATCTGTTGGCCAGCAGATAACACAACCGGGCTGCAGTTTGTTAGGTAACAACGCTACAAATAAGAATCAATCAGTGGAAATGCACGGCCGCTGCCATCGCCGCCGCCGCCGGCTGTCCAGCAGATTGGACTCGACACGCCCAGTATCGGAGCACTCAGGCGGTCCGCCTTCCTGTTACCGACCGACACTGAACACTAAGATGCCCCCCCCGTCTTTGCCGGTTTGCGCCGCGACTGCAGCCGATAGCATCTGATGGGAAACCGTGGCAACCGAAACTGGCCAATGAGAGATAACTGGAGGACCGAGCTTGGTATCTTGCCCAGATAATTGGCTTTGTGTCTGAACTCCAAGCAGTAGCGGGGGGGCAGGTCGATGCCGCTGTATCAACACTACCTTTGAGGATCAATTCTACTGTTAATTGGATGGCGAGCTTCTCCCCTCTATGCCGCAGCTAGCTAACGGTCATAATTCGTCTCAGACTGTCCTGCTCTGGTTGTGATGGTGTCCTTTTGTTGACGTGGTTCATTTACGATGCTACTTTGGGCAGGTAGAGCGTCACAAAAATGTCACGATTCATGTTGCAGTGAAGTGAACAACGGTGCCTTCAGGTACCATCGTGTTCACCAGCAACCCACCGCTGTTATATTTGATAAATTTGATAAAAGCTCTGATTGACTCCTATTGTTGTCCACCAAACACAAAGCAGAGCTGAGGCTGATGGTATCATCATTAGTTTTGATGCAATTATATCACTAAGCACTTGACAAACTGAGGTTGAGAAGAGCCACCTTAGGGGGCCCCATCTTAATCGTAATCGTTCTGACAGAAGTAAAGAAGAACGTTTGAGGGAACACTACGAATGGAAGCACCGCCGCTTTAAAAGACCGATCAAAAACAACCGGTATCGTGCTGGTATCAACATCAGCGATATCGGCTGGGTGGTACTTGGTATCGGACCAAAATTACATTTTGCGGCACTGCCCACCTCCACAAATTAATAAAGCATGGCAAAAGGCTGTCACGCTAGAAACACACACCAGGACCAGGACCAGGACCAGGAGAGACCCGGAGCCTCTGTGGAGGTTTGGAAACCGGGGTGTTTATGTCATTCTATCCCATTTAACAGTGAGAAATCTCTGTGCTGCTAACTGGCACAACCCGAAGGGGACCCCGTGACGCCAACAGACGCCTGAGGCCGTTCATCAGGAGTGTTTACGCCCGGTGCTGGGCTCGGTGTCAGGGGCACGGGTGCACGTTCACGGTGGCCTGGCCGGGCACAAGCACTTCCCAGCCAAGGCCTAGCTTGTTGCTCGTTGCTCGGCCGAGCCGACGCGCGTTCGGCGTCGGTGAATTGACATTAATTGTTCATAACGGTGGCAGATATTTGTGGTAAAGGGACTAACGGGGGGGTCGAGGGAAATACTGCAGCCCCCCCGGGACACGCGGGCCCGGGGGTCCCGCAGCTAAACGGGGCTACCGCATCATATGCTAGCCTGGGTAGCCGCTTCAAGCTAGGCGAAGGAAGCGAGGTCGTTAGCGGAAACCGGGGGGGAAGTAGCCTTCGATATAAAAGCGCACAGTTGGCGCTAAGCTAAACCTCAACGTTTGAGATAAATCCATTACACGTTTGACTACTACAAATCTCGATAACGCATTCGTTAGCGCACCGGTTAAGTATGACCGCGCAGTAGCGTGCGGCTAAAAACCTGCGCGAACAATCTGTGACGCTAACCTCGATCTCCACTCTGCGGACCCTGCTGATCCGCTGCGACCCGCAAAACTTTACGTGTCATTTCCAAGCACAAACATTCTGCCTATGAAATTTTACACACCGATTCCGTTAACGGCATTTATCGACTCGCGTTCCGCGGCTAGTCGCTATTAAAAAAAAGGCGAAAGCGGGCCTTATTTTGAAAGTCCGGCCGGAACAGGCCGCGCCGCGCCGTCCGCGCTTGACCGCCGACTCTCCGCCTGTGCTGGAAGCTACGAGGCTACGTTCACCTACAAAACTCGGCGCGGCCGCAGGTAAAAGAGGCAGAGAGGAGAGCGGAGGGAGGCGCGGGAGGAGAGGAGTGCGCCGCGGACGCCGCTCTCGCCCACCTTGCATGCTGCTGCTCTGCGTCTGCTGGTGGAGCTGGTGCGACGTGGCCCCCGCGGCGCCGACGCTGTTGCCGGAGCCGCTGGAGCCGCTGTCCGGACTGGGAGTCGCCATTGTTGTGTCGGGGTTCCGGCGGCGGCGGCGCGCAGGCTGCAGTGCAGCAGGCAGAGTGGGACTTGGCCGCCTCTCCGCCTCTCCGCCTCCCGACGGGACGCTGCGCCACTTGAACGCAGCAGCTGCGCCGCGGCCACGTCTGTGCTGGCTGGCGGTGCCTTCACGGGCTGTCGGAAATGCAAGCTTATTTATTTTTACTTTTTTTGTTTTGTTTGTTTTTTTAACCTCCCTG
>CAAKHG010022047.1:0-17267 GCA_901007715.1 Dactylopterus volitans
GTGGACGGCCAGATCCGTCATCCTTTATTACACTCGCGGTCACACACACACACACACACACACACACACACACCTCCCCTAACCTCCCAAGCCGGTGATACGGCACTTCAGCTCAGTCCAGCTGATACACTGAGTCGTTATTTTAAATTACAGCCTCGATATTTCTGCACATCCTCTCCTGGCCAAGAGGAAATTGTCCCTTTCTCGTCACAGGTGGCACGTTCCAAACTGCGATCTTTTATGAGACATTAATTCACTGTATTATTGTTGTTTTGTATTATTTGTTAAATATTATAGTATTTTGTTTTCAACTTTTATGTTTAGTTAGATATTTTTTTGTAGTTTTTTTTGTTGTTCCAACTCTAGTGTGCCAGTGAATTTTTGTCAGCTATTTTCGTCAGGAGCAACCAGACTTTAAGTTCATCAGAAAAGAAATGTAACATGCTTCCTCATAACTCCTAACTCCAGTTTCAACATGGATGGATCTGCTCATAACTTGTTTCCAAAGCGTTCAAGTGGTCAAAATAATTTGGGACTGGAGCCTCGAATTAACTAGCTGTATGAATTAACTAGATAAATTATGCTGAAATGCATCATTAAGACCTGATCATATAGCACAAATGTTACCAATGCAAGAACTTTTTGCCTATTTTTTTTTTTAGCAGCAACTAACCTTAGTACCAGTCTCAAACAAATTGAATATCAAGTCGGCGTTGCTCCGAACTTGACACATTTCACTTCAAAAAGAATGTCTTATTTTGTTTTGTTTTTTTTCTTTCTTCAACCAATATGATTTGTAAATTTCTTGTTATGGCAGAGTGCCAGCACGCGCCACAATATGAGACTATATTCTTTGTCCTGTTCTAGGCGGCAAGGATCATCGCCAAGTTGGCTGCCTGGGGCCGCGACCTGATGGAGGGAAGCGATCTCAACTACTACTTCAACTGGATAAAGAGTCAGCTCAGTTCACAGGTACATGCATCCGATTTGTGTTTTTTTTTTTTTTTTGTTCATGTCTTTTGATTTTGATTAAAGGGCTGAGCACCTCATGAGAAGATGTATAAAATCAGGTCATGGGTGTCGCTGGATGATAGCAGAGTACAGCAGACATTAGGATAAAATTATTATAATGGAATTAGGTCAGTAATGCACACAAGATGTGTTGATTTTTTTTCAAGTCAGACGCTCATTCAGAAACCGCCAGTTTTTGGTTGCCGCACGCTCGGAACATGTCTGACTCATCGTCTTGCGGAAGAGTTTTGATCGAAAATGATTTACCTTTTCTTTGGTCTTTTATTTCTATCTATTAATTTTACCTTGAATTAATTCCGCCATTTGGGGCCCCCAGATGAGAAACCTTGCGTGAACTTGATAGTTTGATGAATATTGGGTTCGAGCGCTCTTGTCAGACCTTGAGGTTGTCCAATGAAAGCTGCCCTTGTAGGTGCTGACCTTCTCCTGGCAGATGTACAGTATGTACCAAAGAGCAACAGCTGAATATTGATTCCCAGTTTCTCGTGAGCTTCTGCTCGTCCGCCACTATTTTTCCAAATACCCAAATAATATTTTCCAAATAATAATAAAAAACAAAAATTCCACGACCGTTTGCACTTTGATATATCTGCGTTTGATAATCATTTCCCCCTCCACAGCGGCCACTCAGCAATGATCGCCCGTGCTCACCGGATTTAAGTCTGCGGTCAGGTTCACAGCACGTCCCGTGTTGTCAGCCCTTAGAGATGCATTGTCAACAGTTCTGCGCCTGTTTCTTTTGTTTATCTCTTATTAGAACCTACATGGTACAGGTCCAGAAACAGGCTCAGGAGCAGGAACTATGTCTCCTAGTGAAGTGAGTATGAGTGAAGTGCATCTCCGGTTCGGTCAGCCTGGCGCTTCTAAAAACATAACCGAACACACAAAAAAAGGGGGTTGTGCAAGCTGGCGTTTGTCATCTGTCACTGGACTTCCATATCTTTTCTCTGCCCACGTTTCTCTCGCCTATTCCATGGACAATTCCAGATAACTGGTGGCCTCCAGTCTTTTGAAAAATCCGAATGACAGTAACACCGGGCAGGAATTCTCCCATTTAGCCAGCATGACGTTTGCTGCCACCGGTTGGTCTTAACTGTCCAAAATTGCATGCTGTAAGACATTTCTCCTCAATGCTGGAAGCGCATGATAAACAGCTTTCTGTGCCTTCGGCTTAACAAGGTAAAATTGGAAATACCATTTGCACAGCAGCAGCATCCAACCATTTTCGTTATTGTTGCACCATTTTTGTTTTTTATTTTTTTTTTGAGTATAGTGTAGTAGTTCCGAGAATGTACTTGGAAATCTGTTGACACGGGCGCTGTCTTATAACTGAACACCGTCTTTTCCTCTGCATTTTCAACCAGGTAACCTCCACTCCTCCACTCTTCTGTCTTCACCTGCTGCCTGTTCCGTCTTGCTGGACCTCTTTCGCTTCCATCCGACCTCTTGATTAACAAATTAATGTGATCTGTTTCCTCCTCTCAGCTTCCTTCTCTCTAATCTCGATTTGTATTGTTCTGCTCAGGTGTGATTGGACACTTAACTCCCCCCGCTACCGCTCTGTTTTGTACGACTTGAGCGTGCGATCTGGCATGTGTCGATGTGAACTTAGCGTAGCCTGCATGTGCAAATGCCTCGGGGGGGGGGTTTTGATAGGTGTTGGTGATGCAAGTTATGGACTGGTCTCCTTCCATGTGCTGTCTCTGCTTGTCGACTTCTCCGTGTTTCTGAACTGCACTAATTGTACTTAACCTTCTAACATTGCGTACACCCCCCCACTCCCCCTCCCCCGATCGCCCGTCTGTGGCTCACGTCGCCGTGCGAGTAAATGTTTGCCTCTGTCCTTCGCAGAGCTCTCAGTACGTCCAGTGTGTGGCCGGGTGCCTGCAGCTGATGCTGAGGGTGAATGAGTATAGGTTCGCCTGGGTGGAGGCCGACGGAGTTAACTGGTGAGTGAATCGTATGAATCGATGCTTTCCACAGTCCAGAAATATATGACAGATTTAGGGAAGAATCCTGTAACCGGGCAACCAAACATGACATCATTAAGCTTTTGACGGCACGACTAACTTTATCGATGCTGCATATCGATACTGTATTTTATTGGTGCTCTTATTGGTACTTTTTGTCGCCTTTACGTGAGGAAAAAAATGAAATATTAAGAACCAAATAAGCAATTGCTGTATTTTCTCGGACTGCATATGACCATTCTCGGGTATAAACAGTCTGGAAATCTGGATCAGCATTATCGCGGACAAATAACTATGATATGATGCATAATAAATTTAGTTGAAAAATGTGACTATTAGTGACTGTACAATATGAACGAATTATTCAAAAATTAAAACAAATTATTTAGATACACAGTACATACTCAAGTATATAATTTGTATAAAAAAACATGATTTAAATAATTTCTAATTTAGCTAGTTTCTGAATGACAGTTTGGATGATTGTTTCACCATTTCAGACAGAATGAACAAATAGCTCAACATTGAGCCGATTTATTTTTGCTATTAACATTAAGATAAATATTTCCGCCTTTGTATTGTATGATTTGATTAATTCCATGTGGGCTCCTGTTAGCATAACATACCTAAGATTGATGGGGAAACAGGAGATGAACTACAGGCCTCATAATTTGTTGCAAACATATTCTAAAGGTAGTTTAACATATCTGCAATCATTTTGGTTTGTCGAAGTTGCAGTGGTTTATGATATTCTCCTTCTAGCTATGGTCAAAACAAGTATGCTAATTGCATTACGGTAGATTGCGCTAAGAAACGGTTTAAACGATAGCAGCATTTCTAGGCCGCTGGTACGGGAACATGGCCAGCAGGTGGCCATCAATGGGTAACAAAACATAAAAAAAAGTGGGGGATGACCTTGTGAAATTGGTCGCAAGCAGCAGACCAAGTTAACACCGTCGGAATAACCGACTCCTATATCTGTCAGCGCCACCTCTGGAGAAATGAATCCTCCATATTGCTGGCGGCAAATGAAACTCGGCGTTGGGAATGGCGGTAAGACGACCCCAACTGCCGCCGTGGCTTTGCCGTGTCACACAAGACGCCCAGAAGCGAGAGAACATAAAAAAAGTTTGAAATGCCCCATTTTTTTTTTTTTTTTTTGGAATGATTAATGATCCGTGTGTTTAATCTTTCCACTCCAAATCAATGTTGTCAAAGGGTAGTGCTCCGAAACACACCCCTGTAGACGTTCAGGTATTTTTTTTTTATGTGTATCCACTTGTCAAATATGGTCGATTTGACTGCCAGGTTTATGTAAGGCAGTAAATAGCTGAGACACTCTGGATTGTGATTGTCAAAAATGTTTTATATCTGGCTTTCACTTTGCCCCGTAGCCTTTTTTTTTTTTTTTCTTCTTCTTCTTTTTCTTTTTTTTAAACGTAGTGTGACACAACTCGCCTCGCCGCTTGGTTCGGACCAGATAATTATCGCAAATGTTTGAGATCCACATCCGTGCACTTACCAGCTGCAAATATGCGCCTCGCAGCACTTGCTGTGTAGCCGCGGTCATTAGCGCGCCGTATTTTTGAGCAACTCTCCTGTTATCCAAAGACGGCCTATTCTCAACCGTCATTAGAGATAATGGATTGGCGGCATGAAAGTACACAGCAGTGAAAGCTCCTCTATGAGTAAACAGATGGTAGATGTATGTGTACATATGTACCGTAGATGTCTTCCCAGCAATTTGAGTCCCCCCACCAGTATTTGATTATTTACTTTGATTCTTTTTTTTTTTCTTTTTTTTCCAACCTTCCCAAGCATAACAGCGGTGCTGAGCAACAAGTGCGGCTTCCAGCTCCAGTACCAGATGATCTTCTGCGTTTGGCTGCTGGCCTTCAGCCCGCAGCTCTGCGAGCAGCTGAGGCGCTACAACGTGGTGCCGGCCCTGTCCGACATCCTGCAGGAGTCCGTCAAGGAGAAGGTCACTCGGATCATCCTGGCGGCCTTCCGGGTACGTGCGGGAGTTCTGTTGCAGCTTTTGCTTGCGCGTCTCTTTACACCCGGCGGATTGAATCGCTGTCCTCCGTTGTCTCGCTGCTTTTTCTGAAGGTCTTTTGTTTTTTTGGCAAGATGAAAGCCATCAAGTGTATATAAAAAAAAAAAAGTTCTTCTGGAGAGAAGATGGGGTTTTTTTTCAGTGTTTTTCACATTTTAACTTTTTTTTAAAAATGTCGCGCACAGCACTTTTTACTGTAAATCAGGCTGTATACTTTTATCACAACAAGAGCAAACTGAAATGAGTCTTTTAACAACAAGAGACAGTGTATGAAATAACTAACCCATAAAAGATACATAAATTATGATTTATCGTCACGTCACCCTCTCAGCTTCCTTCCTCGATTGCTCAAAGCATCCACTGAATATCTAAAGTGGTCCTAAGTGCAGCCTTCCAAACTTCCTCTGTAGTTTTGTGCTCACGCCGAGTAATAAATTCCTCATAGACTGCCAAGACAAAATAAAATTGATGGCATCGGCCGTGTTTAACTCCCCACTCTGAGGTGTTTTCTTAGCCTACACATCTTTGATTTTGACAGCACTCCAGGGATCAGGAACATCTGGAGGAGGAGGGAAACTCTGCAAATCAGGGTCCTCAGAGGTAGAAGGCTACATGTACTGAAAACGAGAACGTGAAACTCGAGATAAACCCTTTTTATAAGTTAAAACAAACTGATACAGTAGTTGGCATCGGTGGGTGTTTTTTTTGCCCGCGGTAATTCTCCACTGAAAGACGATGCTTTCCATGACATTACCCTCATTTGGCAGGTGGTTTTGATTCATTCAAAAATCGACAGAAACACTGCGGTTGTGTAAACGACAGCCTGCAGTCCCTGCGCACCACCCGCACACGTCATTCTGAATAACAAATCCAACATTACCATCAATTCAACAAATTGTTTCCCAGAAGAGTTTTTGTCCGAGCCAGCACCACCGGACCACCCCAGAAAGCTCGCCCGGAGCCCAGTGGCTGAATAAAATCAGCTGATTACATGACTGAAACATGAGTTTGAGCCGCAATAACGCCGGAGAAAAGCCGGCTGATTTTCAAACCCGAATTTGCGGAAGCCGCGAGGGGCTGCTCGTACGCGTGTGCAAGCCAGTTTCCGGCGGTATGTTGATCACTGTTCCTGCACGGGCGTCTGCGTCCGCGTCGTTAGTCTCAGTGGACTGCATGTGTTCTCTCTTCAGATTCCCCTTTAAAGCTATTTCATTGCACCTCTCATGCGGGAGGAGCTGTCAGATGTGCTCAGTTTTTTTTGTTTTTTTTTAAGTGGCCAGAGACGTTTGTAGCTTAGTTTGACTGCCACGTAGCAGCTGATTGAAAGCAACGACGGGCAGCGGAGAGAGACCCAGAAACATCTTGACGTTTTAGTGGGCACTCATCTTACCATACTGTCCTTTTTCAAAAACCATTCAAAATATTGTTCAGCTTGTCGCTGTTTTTTTTTCCCCCCCATGTCCTAATTATGCAAATGATTCTGCTCCACACACACACGAGTTTAGCTATGTGACTTGAATTATCCGGGCCATCTGGAAGTGCTTGAAAAACGTCGTCAAAGCCGGCACTGATGTGTTTTGGGGTGTGTTTGCCCTGGCTGATTCTGGCACCGTGCGTTTCAGTATAATGTGCAGTGTGTCTGTGTGATGTGTCCCGTTTTGATGGCTTAAAAGGGTCAAATAAGTATGGAGCCAGATTTCATTTTGCAGCAGTGATGTTGCGGCACACGGATTGAGTTTCCAGCACCAGGCGATTCACCAAACGATTTCACCAAACCTGAACACTGCGTCCTCGTTGCAGTGCAGAGACCCATTGATCCTTTTTTTTTCAGAAGTGACTCACTACACTTGAAATTAAGTCCTGGCTTCAGAGGCGAATTCTGAAACACACTATCCACTAAGGAAGAAACGCAAAACTCAGTGCTATTTGATATTAGGAGTGGCTCATTCTTAACCACTGTAAGACTGTATCCTGATGTCAAATATAATGGAAATGCAATTGAGTAGTTAATTTAGAAAATAAGGTACTTTGTCACAATATTCGAATAATTTTGCAGTCATGCTCCTTGATTAGCAACAATCCCCACGTCGCCCAATACAGCCAGAGATGTTATGGCGACTGTCGTGAATAAAAGTTGGGGCTAAATCTCTCACTGACACATTTATATCAGCCCTCAATATGCGTAGTCAAATCACTGAACCGCATCGATAATCTTTATTAGCCGGCAGCGTTTAATGAATACAGGAAAAATTAAATGACCAGCGCCAATAAATTTATAAAGAGACGTGTTTGGAATGATCATTTGAATTTTTTATTTTTTTTTTAATCCTCAACTGACAATTATTTTTGAAAATCATTTCACATATGTTTTTCCTATGAATCAATTAACCATTAAGTCTATAACATGTCAGAAATAGTCAAACATGGCCATCACAGCTTTCCGGGGCTCAAGTTTCAATTGCTTGACTGTCATTCACACAAAACCTCAGTAACATTTAATAATATTTAATAATTAGACAAAGCTGCTGGACATCTCATTACTGGCTTTTTTTGTTGTTGTTTGTTAGGTAGGTAACTGTTAGAGGGTATTTATGTCATTTGTCTAAATGTTTCAGCATGGATTTAAGTATTCACTCATTCGCTCATCAAAGCGCCATCGTGTCCGCAGAATCTTCTGGAGAAGTCTGCCGAGAGGGAGACTCGCCAGGAGTACGCGTTGGCCATGATTCAGTGCAAGGTGCTCAAGCAGCTGGAGAACCTTGAGCAGCAGAAGTACGACGACGAGGACATCACGGAGGACATCAAGTTCCTGCTGGAGAGGCTGGGAGAGAGCGTCCAGGATCTTAGGTACCAAGTGGACTCCTCATTAATGTATAACATGTAATCACACATCACCCACCGAGGCAGTCGTTCCGAGCGAGGAGCGGCGGCCCTCCAGAGAGTGCTCTCACAAGCGCAAGGCTGCAATCCACTGTAACATACGCCCAAATTAAATGCTTGAAAGACTCGAACCATTCAAATCAGTGCTCTTGACAACGAAATTTAAGAACAATGATCTTAAAACTATCCTCAATTGATTAAGTGACTTGTATTCCTCCCCACCCCTTTTTTTTTTTTCTTTCTTTTTAAATGAACAGCTCGTTCGATGAGTACAGCTCCGAGCTCAAGTCGGGCCGCCTGGAGTGGAGCCCCGTGCACAAGTCTGAGAAGTTCTGGCGTGAAAACGCTGTCCGCCTGAATGAGAAGAATTATGAGCTCCTCAAGTAAGTACGAAACGTTTACTGCCCGTAAGACATTTCATTTCTCCCCATGACCCTCAGAAGCGCACTCTTATCTAGATATGAGAAGGTGTCGTGATGCACAGATATCGGCAATACCGGTGAATATGACATTTTAAAATGTGAATCCCTTAATGATACACTTATAATATAATAATATATATATAATATCATGTCATTTATCCCTTTCGCTCCAAAATAAACTTGTATGCCTTATTTTTTGACACTATTTTGAGTGTAATTGATCCACTATTTTGAGTGTAATTGATGCGTCAAAAAAGGGACAAGACATCCTGTTTTATAAATGAAAATCAGGATGAATTTGACTGGCAGCGTCCAAAATAAAAATCTTTCAGATTTCACAGTCAAATCCGCGTCAGATGTCATTGAAGGTTCGCCTCTGCCGGTAACGCAGATCCGATGACTCATCGGCGTCATGTCCGATGATTGCACTTCACCTCTGCATTGATTATCGCTCTTCCTGTGCGTGTTTGGCCTCACCACTTAGATCACAAGAGAGGAAACATCAGGTTTGTCTGTGCTCTTTAGTATTCCGGTCACGCAAGGTTTGGGCTGTCGACACTCAGCAAAGATGCAGATCTGCGCGCCTCTTTAGTCTGGCCACTGTTTTTTCTCCCTCCCGCCCCCCCGCGTTCAGCTCGGATGTCAGCTCGGTTTCAGTGACCCCCGCTCTGTCTCCCTTCAGGTGTCAGGCGATGCCTCTCGTCTTGTGTCCCTGGATTTAGGCGTTCCGTGTTCTTGTTTAATCCCAGTTTCAGAGTCATATGAGCTGGGGGTGAGCGGTCTGAGCAGAATCCCAATTTTTCACTCTTCGAATAAAATGTAGGCCAGTTACTACCAAACTAAAATAGGTATATATTTTTTTTATCTGTTTGTGTTCTCAGATGCAATTACGTGAAAGGTTAGAACTCACTTCAGCTTCTTCCATGTGTTTACTTGGTTGGGGTTTATTTGTTTTTGGGTCCACTTACCTGCTGCGTACGTCAACGAGGAGAAACCAAACTGTTTCCAATCTACAACAAGAGTCACACCTCCAAATTGCTCCATGCCTTCCACGAACGTCATTCATATTGGGTCACAATCATGCGTTTGCATGGTACGTGTGGAGGGCAAAAGTTTGGGTTGTTCTGTTATTTACTAAGAATCCTCTTGTCCATGACATAATATTGCCAGGTAGCTCAGCCTGTGCGCTCTGATTAGCTCCTGCCTCCAGATAGCCAGTGCATCTCTGCAGTAAATCCACCTCCTCTTGAGGGATCGATAATCTCACCCAGAGTTGATGTCTGGGTCCAGGGATTATCTGAGAAATATGCGACTCTCGGAGTGAGCACGCGCGATGGAATTTTAGACCGCAACACTTCAGCGCTTCTCCTTTTTGTCTGCCGTCCCTCTCTAGGATCTTAACCAGACTCCTGGAAGTGTCCGACGATCCTCAAGTCATCGCCGTGGCGGCGCACGACGTCGGAGAGTATGTGCGGCACTACCCGCGCGGCAAACGGTAAGGCACCGTCCTCTCCCGCCCACCGTGCGCACAATCCGGTGGAAGTACGAGAAGAAACATAAAACAAACGCTAAACAGCGATGCACGCAAACACCACGGCCCCACCGCCCTCCCGCCCACATCCGCCACAGACACGAGAACTGTGATTGGCCAGCATGTTGCTTCCTAAAAGTCCAGTGCCAATGGGAATTGTTGAGTGGAGACAGCATGACAGAGGTTAAGAAAAAGAGCCTGGTTTATCAACTCCTTTACAGCGCTCATCTAGTAAATCCATTTTCACTGCCAACTCACTGTTCGCGCTGCTTTTAATCACAACAAGTGACGCAGCACAACATGGCGAGTCCCACATCCATTACCGAAACAGCACTGACCTTTCCGTCTCGGCTGGTATCGTCGTAAATCATAGAACGCAAACAGTTATCGCGGCAAACATAATTAACGCGGGTAATGACCCAATTACGCATGATACATTTGTCTGTAGAGTCGCAGCCGTACGGCGGGGGCACAAATTAAATTCCTGTTTTGGAGGTACGTAATTGTCTAATTATGATTCCTGCCTCCTGATGCATCCGTCACTTCGGCCACAGCGACTTCACCCCGCCGCAGATGCTCTGTCCTCTGAAGCAGCTGCTGCGTTCGCAGCAGAGCTCCCGAGATGCCGAGTAGACGGGCAGGCAGGACGGGCAGAAGTCAGCGGGCCGAGTAAGGTCAGCAGTGCACGGGCAAACGTGTGCGCGTTCCTTGAATATTCCTCTGCAGTCTGCAGTGAGAGAGGGGAATATAAAACTGGGAAGCCTCTTTCGGTCTGTGTAGGCGACGTTGATGGATGTCGCGTCAACGGCGGGAGATTTGGGCGAGCATGTTGAGCGCGCCAAAGAGGGGGAAAACAAACGTCTTAAACCAATTGCGATTCTCCCGTCGTAAGTCGGGACTCGTTTCGGATTGTGGCATTTTCATTTCACATCAGACACACACTGTGTGTGTGTGTGTGTGTGTGTGTGTGTGTGGGTGTGGGTGTGGGTTTGGATGTTGATGAATGGACTTAAACAGACACATGCCCTGGGCCAGCACTCAGCAGGGCTGCGTTATTTTTTTTTTTCTTCGAAGCGAATGGCGTTAAGATGGCTTTGGCATTGTTCGCAAACAATCACTCGGCTGTATTTGGTTCAAATTTAAGCACCGGAGGAGTGAGCGACACATTTTGTTCAACGGGATCACTCCACATTGAGTGCTTTGGCTGTTCTTTCATCGTCCGTTCACTCGGCACTCATAAAACTACTCTATACTCTCTTTAACGAGTAGTGGGCTAAGTGGTTCTTAATTTCATACACCGTTTGTAATTTTGTGTATTTCATGACAAACGCCTCTGCAATAATTATTTCCTGCACTACCTTAGGCACCCACATCTAGTTCAGGCTCAAACCTGCCTCGGGACCTACTTGCGTTGTTTTCTCCTGACGAGATCCTTGCTTGTTTTGTTGAGCTCTCACATGTAAATTGCTTTGGATAAGTGCATTATAGAACAAATAAATCTGCTGAGAAGACACAAACCTGCAGGTGCCCGTTCGGTTTAAGGGGTTTATGGGTAAAGGTGCCAAACATGATCTGCAAATTTTACCGGCTCATGTCCTGTCATTCTCCCACTGCTTGTTATGTATAGAAATGATTCCCCAAAAAGAATCAAACCACATCACATAAACAAATTGGCTAACTCGAGCAGCCCGCTGGCCTGAATATTAAACTCTTAGCTAAGTGGCCCTTATTAAAAGGGAGAATTGACACGTCTAGTCTGAAGACTAGACCGCACTATTACTACCAAATCATCAAAACCACAAATGTTCCCTCGGTGAAAATGTACTCAAACATATTGACTGACGTCCGCTGGCTCCCTGTGTGTCCCCACAACTGCGGGGAAATACTACTGTCTTCCATCTCCCTAATTTTGTGCCATAATAATTGCAACGACGCCGCATTATTGAAGATGAAGGTGTCGGATTGTTTATTTCCCGCCGCCATCTTAATCTCCGGTTGTGCGGTTTGTGTAGTCTGGACGCCTCTCCATCCTCTGCATGTGCTCTCCCTCGATGTTCGCTCATTCACACTCATATGACAGACAGACCAGTGGTGTCGCTGACTACCTGTCAGCAGCATGACCCTGTAGTCAGCGTCGGAGGGTTAATGTGCCCCATTTCCATCCTCACTGTGGTGATTACGCCCCCATTAAGAGCAGGTTGTTATCGGCTGAGGTGTAGCAGCACTATGCTGAGTACTTTGCCCACTTTTCATGTCTCGTGGATTTTTTTTTTTCCCCTGCCAATCTTTTTGCTTTTCAAAGCCTTATATCCTTTTACTAAGTCAGCGCCTAAAAACATATATCAGGTTTCGATTAGATTCCCTGGTCCTATACCACCACCGAATAGCCTAAATGTGATATCAGCAGTGTCTACAAAAGTCTGTCTATTTGTTCTGTTTCAGCGTGATTGAGCAGCTGGGCGGGAAACAGCTGGTGATGAATCACATGCACCACGAGGACCAGCTAGTCCGCTACAACGCCCTGCTGGCCGTGCAGAAGCTGATGGTCCACAACTGGTATGAACGCGTTCGTTAAGTCTTTCGTGTTATTCGTTTGAACCTGAACCATCATTTTCACGAGGTTACATGGAAAAACAACAACAACTGAATTTTCAGGCCATCAGGCCTCTTGACGGTAGAACAACAATCCCCTGCATTTGCATTCAAATGACTGCAGCCCTTGGAGACCCTCACCGGGGTTTCCTTTTATTTTTGCTGATTAGACCTCCACTACAGTTGAGCTTGGGTGGATAATAGACCCTGCGTACCGATCACAATGCCATCGCTGCCCTCCAGCCCACAAACAGTAGCATTGTCCTTAGTTATTTATAGATTTTTTTATTTTTTTTATTTTTTATTTTTTACCTGTGCGTGCTTACCAAGCGTCGGTTAGGTTGTTTGTGAGTAAGTAAATCAATACGCTGCATGCATCTCTAGGTATAATGCATTTATTACAAATCTTGTGTGTGTGTGTTGGTGGTGGTCAGTGTTAATTTTCTGGCAGACCGCCATGAGCAAGTGAACTTATGAGAACCACCGCACCGAGCGTGCCGTTTATGCTTTGTCAGATTACCGATGCCGCAGTCGTGAAGTGAGAGTTTGCGCTCTTGACAACGCGGATCGCAGATGTGACGAACCGCCGTCTCGCGTAAAGTAACGTAACTGGTGACGCCAGCGCTGCCACGAGTTCATTAACAGTTGGGGGAGGCCCCTCGCGGTCGCATCCTGAATATGCTCATTTAAAATGCCGCAAAGCCCTCAAAAGCATTCTGAGAGACGTCAGCCGACCTGAGTCTGCGCACATCCCTTCAGTCCTGACCGGAGGTCTTTATGCGTGTGGCGGTGAACATCAGCGTGACGACAGCCAACAGCCTCGGATGTTGCCGGCGAAATAAGCGGCACCGTGACGATTAAGATGTTTAAGCAGGCGCTTAGTTTCACCGGGAAACCTGTTCAGTATTTCATGATTGATTTTCGAAACATTATTATCGCCACACATTTAAATTCCCATCACGACGGGGGCGGGAGGTCGATACCTCGGTGAAATCAACAAGTGAAAATGTGTTTGCTTTGCCCCTCGCTTTCCAAAACGCGCCGAGCTTCCCGGGCAGCCGCGCTGTCGCGTCGGACTCGACGTCGAGCGCGCACCATATGTTCAGCGAGGCGCAGACAGAAGTGTGTTTACTCAGCGCTGAACAAAGAGTTGTGTGTTGCGGCAAATGAGAAGCGAGGCAGCGTTTCTCTCGGCTTCTTGTAAGTTGATGGATGCGAGGTCCGACATCTCGCCGGCTGAAAAATGAGATGATTGTTTCAGACGTTTTGGGGGCGTATATATTAATTAATTTGCAAGACTTGCCTAAAGCTCGGAGATATTTTCCCTGTTTGTTTTTTTTTCAGGAGAAAAAAAGGCCCATCTTGTATTATTTCGGGTTTCATAACCAGAAGAATGGAAGTGGTGGGGAAATTGGATGGAAAAGAAATGAAATGCTGATATCAAGTGTGCCGACAAGAAGGAAAAAAAAAACAGTACCTGAGGGCTGCATAGAATTATCACCTAAAAATGAAAAGAAGCAATTAGACTTGCACTCTTATGAAAGCCGAAATCCAGTCTCAGCTCCTGTCCGCCTCATTCTCAGCACACAAATATTTGTATAAATCACTCCTTAATTACTCCTTTTTTTTAATAAGTTTTCCTCACCCAGACCTCTGTTCAGGCACACCCCGGCAAATATGATTGTTTCTGCCACGAGAGGCTAAAAATAGGTTCGAAGGAAGCGGTGGATAAAAATACCCGACCGGCGTCACAGATCCGTGTTCTCCGCTCCGAGCTGAGTTCTTCTTGTTTACTGGATCCGTATCGTGACGACCGTTTAATTGTCAAGGTTGTTTTTTTTTGTTTTGTTTTTTTTTATTCTCTAATTGGTGATTTTCCGCCTGCGTTCACGGCCCTCATGAAAGCGCAGGTCGCGTAGAACGAGAGGGGAAACATACCGGGGAGCATCGCGGCCGGCCCCTCCGTCGGAAGCAACAGCGCAAGCTGAGCAAAGTTTTCGAGTGATTCAGCGGCACCCATTGTCACCCCGGGTGGGCTGCCTTTGCCACGCCGCTGCTCCGTGAGAAGAGCGTCTCCTTGGGATGCGCTGAAGGCCCCCCGCTGTCATGACAACAGCACAGCTGAATGTCTGTTGCTATTCATCCACTTCAGTCCTCTTTCAGGAAGAAGAAAAAAAAAAAAAAAAAACGCCACCGCTAGAAACTTTTAATAATTTTTTTCTCATCTCGACGCTCTGCCGTGAAGGCCGTCACCAGCCGACCGGCCATTCTCTTATCGCGCTGCCCCGGCCCGCCACGTAGAATTTCGTCGTATATTTTTAGGCCGCATGTCAGAAGCCGGCTCATTCATTACTGCCAGCCAAAATACTCAAACATCTCTTCTGGATGACAGTGTCCTCCCGTTAAAACGCCGGAGGGAGCGGAGCTAAATTGAAATAGTGTGAGATTGACCTCGACGAGGATTTCAGCGGACCCCGGTTCAGCTCGCTTCCTCCATTCGCTCGGCAAATGTGCCGCTGTTTTTTTTTCCAGCGATCACGTTGAGCACCGACTCACGGCCACTTCAATAAGCGCACGTATACGGTCTAATTTGATCTCGTATATACCCGCCGTGAATCCTGCCTTCCCCGGTCGATCGGTTTATCATCGAGGTTTCCAGCGGTGTTTAACGGAGAGGCGTTCCTACCGACAATCACGATAACGCGTGTTTGCACCGAAGCCACAACCGCGACAATCGACGCACACCAAAGCTCAGATGATCAACCCGTTTGGTCGTCGATTTAAAAAAAAAAAAAGAAGAAGAAAAGAAAAAGAGGAAAAGAAACATTGCAGCGTTATTGCTTCTGTTTTTCAGCACACACACACACAAAAAAAACCCAATAACATCAAACTATCAGCGCAAATGTCATCTCATATCCAGACTGGACAAAAATGTATGTTCATAAGCATGAAGACAAACGGCCAGCTGTGACCTCCCCTGGCTGAGTCATTAGCGCAGGCTCTCCGCTCTCCACTGTGTGCGTCTGTTTGATTTGTCTAGAAAATATTCATAAGCATGAGCCCAAAGTGCTCACGCTGAAGCTTTGACCGGAACCGGGCAATTTTATTTATTTATTTATTTATTTTTTGGGCTATTTTGAGAGACGGATGTCTGGGACCAAAACAGAAATCATGTAAGGGAAAAAAAAAAAAAAGCTTGAAACGCTGTTTGTCTTCCGGAACGCCGCTTGTTGCATCTTTTGCTTCTTTGCATGTTTTACTTCTGTGGGTAGATCTGCAACAACTGCGATTCCTGTTTGGACTAAAGCATTTGAAAATTAAGAAAAAAGAAGCGGCAAACGTTTTTTTTTGTTTTTTCTTTTTTTTTAAAGGAGGTTATACCAGCCAGCTCATAATGTCCGTAGCTAGCCTTTTTTTTCCCATTTTAGATTCCTCAGATTCACTTGATATTTCTGGTAGCAGCGAGGTGAGTGTCATGATAACATATCGGGAAATGTTACTGTCAAGACGAAACCTGAAGGGGAAGTCTGACCTTTCGAGGGAATGCCATTAGATCTGAACATTTGATGCCGGCGTGACGTCCGGATCATAACCTGGATAAGTTCAAATTCGAGAGACCGAGACGCATGAGGTGCTATCAAGCAACGCTGAAGGCCCCGGCTCCTCCCGAGCCATCGCTTTGATCTGAAACGCGTCCGGTTACAGTCCGCTCGAAATGAAAAATACATATTACATGCAAAAACATCTTTTTTTTTTTAATTTTTTTAATAAAAAAAAAACATTCAATCATTGCTGTCTGTAAAGCAGAACATGACGCGTACTAAAGCCCAACAGCTTCATCATCAGGAAAAAAAACCAAAACTTCAACATTCAGCGGCTCAGGGTTGAGGTTAGCCTGCTAGCATTAGCATGGCGCTTTCAGTCTGGTTCATTTCCCTTTTAAAGCACTTACGGACTCACCGGCTTTTTTTTTTTTTGCTCCAGGCGTACAAAACCTTTTCAATAAATCTCAATGGGCTGTTGTGGTGTGTAATGAGGATAGTAATATGGCCGCATGAATCAGTAGGTTTTTCTGCTTACGTTGAGGATGTCGGACGAGTAGGTGGTCCGTTAATTGCGGCCCGGGACTCATTTGCATACAAACTGCCAGCGGGCAATCTGCTCCCGGAGCCGTCAGCGTTTTAATGTAGGTCCGACCATCCTGCCTCCGCCAGCGTGAGGGCAGAGCGTGCGTTCACCTGCGCCCCCTAAGCGCACCCTCATTTTCGTGCAGCACTTTGCTTGCTCCGGTGTAAACAACTTCGGCGTCGTGGTTTACGCACCAGACTTTTTCCTCATCCGGAGAAGAAGAGCTTGAGTCTTAACGGTGGCCTTTTTTTGCGGAGCAGCGGCCGCTTAGATCCAGTGTTTACGTGGTCCCGCCTCCTCCGGCCGCAGGATCGCGACGCCTGTCTCACCTCGGTGACGTAAAAGTCGGATGAAATGTGGGAAAACATCAGATATGCATTCGATTTAGGAGCGCGCATGGACGCGGCAGGGGTCTGATTTAGAAAAAAAAATTGGATTTGTGCTTTTCAGAGTGTCATAAAAGAAAAAAAAATCAGATATGGGTCATATCTGGGCAAAAAAAGTCAGATTTGGGCCACTTATGCCTGCAGTGCAAACGCAGCCTTGGTGTGGATTTAGAGATTTATGCAAATAAACATCTCATCATCTCAAGCCAAACACGAGAGTTCTGTTTGTGACCCGACCTTCTGTCGTTGCAGGGAGTACCTGGGAAGACA
>CAAKHG010022050.1:0-13833 GCA_901007715.1 Dactylopterus volitans
GCATTTAAATGTGAACGACTGCTCGCCATCCTCCACTCTGCTCATTCGGTGGCACGTTTTTAGCCGTCCAGTCAGCCGAAGCGCTGGTTGTGCGCCGCGCTGTGACTGGCTGCATCAGCCTGTCGCGGCTCCGTCGCCAACGTTCAGCGCCGAATGGCTTCTTCGGTGGCGGTGGCTGGATTCGGCTTTGCAAACTCCAGCTCACTTTAGTGTCCTCCAAAGATCCGTCGAGCAACTTTTTTAAAGTTAAAGTTTCCGCCCAAAAGGAAGGCAGCTGATTGGAGGAACCAGATGTCAGTCAAAGAGCGGGAAAAAGTCTGGATCAGATGCTTTGTGGCAGATTTGTGTTTAGTGTTTCATACATTTACATCATTATTCAGAACTTTGACTATGTTTGATATGAGCATCTGACGTTATAACAATATATAAGAGGGAAAAAAGCCACTGGGGTAACCGTAGCGACGGTGTGGCAGGTGAGGAATGCTGAACACCCTCCGATCCCCGGAGGACGCCTCTGCTGGGATGGATTGTGCAGCAGGTACCAGCAGAATCCGAAACAGGCCTCATTTCAAACAGCGCCGTCCAAATCACGTCTGTGGCGCCGCCCCGCCGCTGCGTGCCAACCAATCAAGTTGCCTTTGGCATCCGCGCGTGTCCGCGACATGCGTGGCAAAGACTTTGAACGAATCTTATTAAATGAAAGAGTTGAAAAATGTAATAACTTCATCTTATGAGACATTTTTCGAAAATGTAGCAGCGTGACTCATGCCCAGACGCCTGCGCCCTGGTGTCGCAATGGCCTTAACCTTTGACCCCAAACTCCAATCACGTCACCCTGGAGACCCAGTTGAGGTTGCTCTCCGGGCGCTTCTGAGATAGCATGTTTACAAGAAAAGGATTGGAGGATGACCCGGAAACATGAGCCTCAGGCCATACACACACACACACGCGTGCGCGCGCACACACACACACACGCACACACACACACACACACACACGCACACGCACACACACACACACGATGGACATATTCCCTCTCATGGCCCATTGCTTTGAAGATGTCTTTTTTCATCCGCTAGATGTAGCGCGCGTGTGTGTGTGCGCGCGTGTGTGTGCGCGTTTGTGTGTGTGTGCGCGTCACGCTCTCCAGAGGAACTTGAAAGAGCACGTTGTTTATAGAAATTCCTGCCCGGCAAGAAAAAAAAAAAAAAAAAGCAGGGATTCTCCTCTGATGAACCGCCGACTCCCCGCGTTGATGTTTGTCTCGTGATCCTCGTCGCCTCAAACTTTCATCAGGCAAACGGGTTAAAGGGTCTCCCGGCGGCAGCTGCAAAGGATTGTGGGACGTATATCAGTCAGATCCATGTGACAACTAATCTGAGACTGAAGATTTATCATTGTGTGTGCGTGCGTGCGTGTGTGTGAGAGAGAAAGAGTGAGAGAGCAGCAGGTCAAGAGTGAAGGGAGGAGGAGGTAAAGGAGGTAAAATAGAGAGAGAGAGAGCGAGCGAGCCTTGATATCATTGTTTCAGTGAGTGAATGACTCACATCCATCAACAGTTATGAACAATGATAATAAAAACAGGAGCAGATAGAAATGATGGATGCGCCTCCGCTCTGGATCCCTCCGTCAGCTCCCTGTTTCTCTGAACTGATTTTCTGTCGGTTCCAATAGATGCAATCGAGGCCCCTGTTTGTGTGTGTGTGTGTGTGTGTGTGTTTGAGCACATGCACTAAACATGTGACCTTGTGTGTGTGACAGAGAGAGAGAGAGAGAGAGACAGAGAGAGAGTTACCGCTCTTCTGCCAATGTGCCTTCTGCGTCCTTTCGGTGTGTGTGTGTGTGTGTGTGTGTGTGTGTGTGTGTGTGTGTGTGTGTGTGTGTGTGTGTGAGACTGTGCAGTCATGCTGCAGTATATCAGCGTGGCCTCTCTAATCTCCCCCCTGCAGCAGCGCCACCGCTGCGTCTGGACAGCGTCACTCGGCGCGCCACCCGTGTCCAGCGCCTGCAGCTCAGGCGCATTTTATATTTAGCTGATATTAAAGCCGATGTTTCCGACGACAATCACGTTTTGTTTTTTTTTTTTTTCCCTGGTGCATTCCTCAGGTGGAGGCCGCGGACGTCGCACGCTCGTGCTCGGGATTCGCTTGATACCTAAACATGTAAAAGCGATGCAGCGAACAGAAAACATACAAGGTTCATCTACTGTTGATTTAAGTGGCCAATGGGGAATGTGTTTGCTTTGACTCGGCGTTATGAGGTTAAATGATTCCGGTTGGTCCACGTGGTGACCCTAACTTGCCGCGGGCTGGCGGTTGCCAGGAACATGTCTGAATGTGTGTGTGTGGACGTCAAGAGGAGTTTGATGCTGAATTTTTTTTGCTGAATCTGTTTGAGTCGGGCGCTGACATATTTGAATGATTGTTAATGGGGCTTTAATTTGTGATGCTGCTGAACTGTCCCGGGTTATACTGAGAGATTTTATGAGAGGGATGACCAAAATATTAGGGACACCTCTCAGTGTCCCCCCCTAGTATAATATCAGGGCTACACTGAGAGGTGTCCCTAATATTTTGGTCATCCCACTCGTAAAATATTGGGGAAACCTCTCAGTATAACCCGGGACAGTTCAGAGAGTTGTCCCCAATATTTTATGAGTGGGATGACCGAAATATTAGGGACACCTCTCAGCGCTCGCCCCCTAGTATAATATCAGGGCTACACTGAGAGGTGTCCCTAATATTTTGGTCATCCCACTCATAAAATATTAGGGACACCTCTCAGTGTGACCCAGGACAGTTCAGCAGCATCACAAATTCCAGCCCCAGTAACAATCATTCAAATATGCCAGCACCTCTCTTAAGGAGATTCAACAAAAATTCAAAAATCAAACCCCTCCTGAAGGGAGAATTTA
Source organism: Dactylopterus volitans (assembly GCA_901007715.1). Classification (NCBI taxonomy): domain Eukaryota; kingdom Metazoa; phylum Chordata; class Actinopteri; order Syngnathiformes; family Dactylopteridae; genus Dactylopterus; species Dactylopterus volitans. The sequence goes on from CAAKHG010022050.1 coordinate 2,915, forward strand.
CTGCAGGGATGCAACATCAATCTGTGGTAAACATGCAGAGGTCATGATGTTTTATGGCTGAGCTGTGTATGTGGCCCATTTTTGGGGGGGATCATATTCTGTACATGGTCCACATGCATCGGACTATGCAGTAGGTAGGCATTCATATGTGAATATTCTCTTTGTTCTCCAATTATTTGACAACATTGTGATTTTTATCAAATCTCCAATCGAGATGTTTTAACCCAAACAGCCAGATAAAAATGAGTTTTTTTTTTCTATCAACAAAGAAGTTGTGTTACATCTGCGTCTAAAAGTCAAACTTACAGGATCAAAAATCACACATCAGAGCAAAAAAGAAAAAAAAACGCGCCTACTGCCGCTTTAAATCAAAGTGCCGCACGTAAAGTTAAGCTAGCGGGCTACAGTGGCGCGTTTCAGCGCGGCGCAGCTCAGGGTTTTTTGTGTCACGCTCGACCTTCAGTGACCCCACCGGCTCCGACTCTGCTGGACTCAGAGCTAAAAAAAAAAGAAGAAGAAGAAGAAGAAGAAAGTATTGGCATCGGATCGTCTGGGATATTTTTAAAATGTCACGATTCGGCGGTCACGTGCCGGAGCCGACGTGGCCTCTGATGAGATATCGACCGCGGGGTGAACTGCGCGCGATCCATAGTTGACGCTGGCGTTCCTGGCGGGCAGGAACATTTGCGACTGTTAAAAGTTTTTGTTCCAGACAGTCAGGCTCAGTCGGTTGTTGTCTTTGGGGCAGCTGGAATGACTCACGAGGTGGGTGAAAAAGTGGAGATCTTCAGTGTCTGAAACTGCAAAATTAATAACTTCAAATGCACGGAAAAACACAGGCAAAATCATAACTGCAATATGTATATATATTATATATACATATTTCCATTTTTATATCCTCACCTTCCTAAAATAATGGCATAAGTCTTTTTTTTCAGGTTTTTCAGGAAACACCGAAAAACTTAACAAAATATTCATGAGCGTGTGATTTAGGCAATTTTTTTTTTTTTGTTAAAAAATGACATAGGCCATTATTTTATTTTTATTTATTTATTTATTTGTATTTTTTTTAATTTACCTATACTGTAGTTTTTATAGTTTATAATTGTTTAGTGGTTGTTGTTGTTTTTTTTTCTCTAATAAATAAACATCTCCACATTCCTGTATTTGCCTTCACATGTGAATTTCATCAAAAAGCCAAACCAAAAATACTCATACAATACAGACGATAAGATGACTTAGAAAAAAGCAGCGCTAAGTTTTAGCTCTTTGAATTTGACTTGACTAATAGCAAAGGTGACAGTATTTTCAGCTACGTTTCAGTGGCCATTGTTTTATGAAGGCTGAGGGTGCCGCCGCTGCCGCGAACATAAAAATGAATTTCGCAGACATGAAAATGATTCAACGCCTGAATACATGCAGCAAGCAAAGTGTGTATCATCTCAATTATCCCTTCGGTGTCCCCCCCCATGAGCACGTGAGGTTATTGTGGGATTTTTTTTGTTCGAGAAAAGTTTGTCCTCTGCCCCTTAATATCAGATTTTGCAGCAGTTTAACGACACGCGTGTTTATGTTGGAACGTGGTCCGGGTTTGCGTGATCATAATACACTTTTTCCAGCCCCGTGACGATGTGATCGCTCCCATTCACTTGTGGTGGTAAAGACACACTTGCGAGACACATGAAGCATTTCATTTAAGCACACACACACACACGCACGCACGCACGCACGCACACACACACACACTAACCCTAATTTCAGAGGACAAAATTGGACTTACAGGCAGGAGAAGAGCCCCCACCGCCGCCCCGTCTCCCATCTACATCCTCATTCTCCCTTACTTCACATTCACTGAAAGCCGAAACCCTCCCCCCCCTCCCCTCCCTCCCTCCCTGACATAGGAACTTGTATTTCCTGCCCTGACACACATACACACACACACTGACACACTCTGTCATTCACACATTTCAAACTCACTCCTCAGACAGCACTTACTCTCTCTCTCTCTCTCTCTCTCTCTCTCTCTCCTGGGACATCAGTAATTATCCATCTACACCTCTTTCCGCCCGACACACACCGCATGCACCCACACCCACGCACGCGCGCACGCCGGCGCGTGTGCCGTTGGCGGCGGGCTCTCCGATGCGGCGCCTCTTCGCTCCGCTGCTGGAGCGGCTGCTGCGTCTGTCTGAGAGCCTCAAACTGAGTAAATGCAGGAAACGCGGGAGGAAAAAACGCAAGGGTGGCAAGTCTGGACGCTCGGTGAGTGGGAGAAGACAAAGACTCAGATAGATAGATAGGTTTTTTTTAAGTGTGTGTGCTGCAATGATATATAGCGTTAAATGGACAGTGTGTGAAGCTGCTTGAGGTCGCGTACTTCGGATTTCTTCATGAACACGCGTAAACGCAGTCAGGCGGCACAGATAAGTTCGGAAGCACATGTTGGGGAGCTGCAGTTGTGGCGGTGGGCTGCAGCCAGCGCGCCGCGCGCCCCCTGCGCGCCCCCTGCGCGCCCCCTGCGCGCCCCCTGCGCGCCCCCTGCGCGCCCCCTGCGCGCCCTTTTTACAGCGAGCAAGTTTGCAGTTTGTCAGGCTGGCCCGCTCGCAGACGGCCTCCATCCATCTCTCACACACTCGCTATCGCCTCCCTCCTCTCTTGCGCTTTAAATAGCCCGCCGGGGTGGCGGCTTTCAGCGCCGGCGGCATCTCAGGAGCCACCGCGACTCAATCTGGCATGTGACTTTATCTGCTCTCCAGAGGGCCCCCCACCCCCTCCCCCTTTGGCTCTCGGTTGGGCCGACCATCGTCCGGTGGCCCTCAGAACCGGGTTTTGATAGACATAATGTCAGCGTGAACATAACTCGGTTTATATGCCATTTTTTTGTCGTTGTTTTTTTTTGACAGGAAACCCATTTCTCAATGACTAAATCTGATTAGTGTGTGTGTTCAGATACATGTGCATGTTAATCTTTTAAGACAGATTTAAAGGTTAAATGATACGAGAAGAGGGGCTCTCGGCGGAGACACCAACCTTCACCGACGCCGGTGTGGAGAAAACAAAATAAATAAAAAAATCAAATAATGTTTATTTCTTTAATGTTCTTCAGGAGCTTCTTTATTGGCCCGAGCTCTCCCCCAACGTCAGTGAAATTTAATCCAGTAGTTTCTTTTTAATCCTGCTAGCAAACAAACAAACATGCAGGTGACAGGTTAACCTCCTTCGTGGAGGTGATAACTGCACAGACTAAATAGAATGCAAACAAACAATAAGTCAAATTAAAAATAGTAGAATAGAGGCTCAAGATAGAGCCACAAAAAGACGACATGCTGAACAGGCGCCGACAGAAATATGCTGTGATATACTGCAGAGTCGCGGAAGTCGGAGGGCGAAAGCCGCGCAGTAATGTGGACGATAAGCAGACTGAAATGTCCACTTTGATACATGAATAATCCACAGATGTATGCTATCAGAACATATATGGACCATATGCAAGATTATCAACAGATGACCCGATATGTCGCAGATGTGATAATGCAACTTAAGTCTTCGCGAGTGTTTTGTGGCGGCGGATGAAAGCCTGAGCGAGAAGTTGGCGCTTGAACGTTTGCCGACGCTCGGGCACGTCTGGAAGAGCAGCAAAAGGTGCGCGTTCTGCTCCTCATTCAGTTCTTATTCCGCTTCGCTCGCGAACGTCTGCTGGACCTCTTTAGCAAGCGAAAATTGCAACCTGCTTTTGATTTAGGCATTTGAGCTCATGGTTACCGCAGAAGTGAAAACAAATAAAGAAATGGAAACGCGGCACCGGGGCAGATAATAATCTCCACATTTTCCTCGTATCTTTGCGGGGAGAACTGAGATTCCGTCAGTCGGGCAGTAATAGCTTGTAATCCTGCAGTTTGAGAGGAATGTGGCGAAGTGGAAGGCGCGCTCCTTCCTTTTTTTTTTTTAAATGTAGCGGGGCAAAAGTTAAAAAGCAAATCGCACGCTCGCAAGTTCCCGCCCATCACAACCGCACCGTCGATTCGTGCCTGATCAGACTCTCCAATGCCAGTTGAAGGCTTCGTTCATAGCGGATGTGTTTGGATGTTTTAAATTCTGCATGACGGAATTTTGATCGGTAAACCACTCCGAGTGATTTGATTAGATCAAAACGCTCCTTCATCGCCTGCCAGAGCAAATTTAGATGTGTTTTTTTTTTTTTACCACATGAAATAGAAACATTAGAGCCCCCGTGAGGCCACGATTAGCCTACTTCGGCAGATTTGCGCACTGCTAAAAACCCCTGTTTGCATGTGTGCGTTTGTGGATGTGTGTTTTTGGTCGTCTAATCCAAGATTTAGAGAACGTGTCCCTGCTCAGGCTGTCTGCCTGCAACCACAGATTATTTCACATGATCTGGACAGGTGTACTGGGTATCGCGCGCGCGTGTGTGTGTGTGCGCGCTGGTGTGCGGTTGAGTGTGTTCGTGTGCGTGCGTGCGTGTGTGTGTGTGTGTGTGTGTGTGTGGAGCTGTATCTGTGTGAGAGAGATAAAGGAAAAGCTACGTTGAGATTAAAATTGTATTGGTATCTGTGTGTGCGTTTGAGCGTGTGTGTGCGTGCACGCGTGTGTGTGTGCGCGTGTTCCTATCCCAGATTACCCTAAATTTGCCGTTCGACTGCTGACTGACTATCTGACATGACATCATCAATGACATTGCCAGTGACATCACAGGATGTCCTCCCCTGATCGCTATTTTAAACTTCTATCTCCAGAATTTGATGCGATTAAAAAAAAAAAAAAAAACGGATATATTAAACATTATGATAATCCAGAGTCTTAAAGGTTAAGAGCCATGATATTAGCCGTTTTTATACTGTGCTTTATTGTATTAAGCTATGTCTGTGGTATTTTTAGCCGTACGATTTCATTTGATCCCATTCGAATCTGCAGCTCCGCTTTCAAATTTATGGATTGGATTAATTTGCTGATAATCCGGAGAAACAATTAATTCTTGTGTTGTGTACTTTTATGGCATTTAACACTGTTCTTCCTTTTCTGCGGTCGCAGGTGATCCTGACAGTTTACCTCAGTGACACCCAGCAGATGTTGACCGAGGTGCCCGTCACCCCGGCAACCAGGGTGGTCGACGTCGTGGAGTACTGCAAAGAGGCCGGCGAGGGGGAGTGTCACCTGGCCGAAGTATGGAACGGCCATGGTGAGTCCACCGGTGGGCCCGCCCGCCCAACCACACGCACATAAAATGAGCGTGGCAAAGGCTGACAAACGTCACGGCACGCTGATTTGATCAGTTCGTTCGCGCCCGCGTGAATGCGGCGGCCCGTCAAGTCGGCCGTGACGCGGCACTAATCTGGTGTTGTGGCCCAGAAAGGTCTCCTCGTGTTCCCCGGCTATCTGACATAAACTCCCTCAACCTAAACACACGGCGACGATAATGATAATTGCCGGGCACCGTTGCCGCAGCAACCAGACATGTCTCTCCGCTCACACACACATGCGCGCGCACACACGCACACACACACACACACACACACACACACACATATAATCCGCCAGCGTTCGGCATTAATATGACCGGCATTACCAGCCTCTCTTGAGTATTGCAGTATTACCTGATTATAATCCGGGATTACGCAACGCGATAATCGCCGTGTGACTCCGGCCGAGGCCATTAACTTTGAAGCTAATTGTAAACAAAGTCGGCGCCGTGTCGTGGCCGCGGCCTGTGAGTTCGGCGGCGCGCTAAAGTGGCCGTTGCGCGCCGCTCGCGCGCGGCGTCATTGTGAGGAGGCGGATGGACCCGTCCATCACGCGCAGACACTGGGAGCTACTGTGCCCATTAAAGCCTGGCCTACATTCGTTCAAGCGGAGCGGCTCACATCGCAACGCCGGGAGTGTGTGTGTGTGTGTGTGTGTGTGTTGCATTGTGGTGTGACGGAGCGGTCAGACGGGCCATCAATGGTTCTGCTACTACACTGTTTCTCCCATGTTGACACTGTAACGCGGCAGATAATAAACGGTGTTATAAATTGTGTCGCCCCGTGACGAGAGGCCGTAGCTCAAGGCCACGGCTGACCTCATGGCTGCTGTGTGTGTGTGTGTGTGTGTGTGTTGGAGCGTGTGTGTGTGTGTGTGTGTGTGTGTGTGTGTGTGTGTGTGGCCACTAAGCTATTGCCGATGCCCGTTATTAGCTCCGATGGACTGATTTTTCTGTACACATATTGTTGCTGGAGAAAAAAAAAAAACACTAGGATGTCCTGAATTTTCTGTCTTTTTCAGATTCTCAAATGTTCCTTTTTGTTTTGTTTGATTTAGGACACACGTATATGAAATAGCCATATAACATTTCCATCCGTTTGGATGACATAGTTTGATGTATAACAAACTCATGTGAAATGAGATGCATGTAAGTCAGTACAATGTAATTGAAAGAGTGCTCCACATTACTATTATGAATTTTTAACCAGTTTTATTTATATGTAACACATAATGGGAAAAACAAACCTTTAATGTATGCATTTTAATTATGCAATAGCCAGTTATGGGTTACATATAAATAAAAATTTGGTTGAAAATTATGACAGTGTTGTGGAGTACTATTTTTTATGCAAGTTTGTCAAAACTGTGTCATCTAGATGGATGGAAATTTTATATGCAATTCAAATACATAAAGTTGATCTAAATCACCTATAATCATGTTTTTTTTTTTTTATTTAAAAGAATAAACATCATCATGGAAAACTGACAGCCTGATGGATGTCAGAGGTTTTCGCACGAGCCTGCTGAGCTCCATCAGCTCCATGTTATGACCTCGCGGCTGCGCTCAGCCGGGCAGATGTTTGGAGCCGCTCTCATTGTTTGGCCGCTCCGCGTCTCCCTCATCACTCCCGTCCAGCGCCTCCTCGCCGCGGCCAGGTGGCGATTGCGGCGGAACATCCGGCGGAGGAGCCAGATCGTTTTCCCCTCGGGAGCTGATAGAGAACAAAAAACAGAGCTAAATTTAGATTAACTTTTCAGCAGGTGAACAGAAGCACGACCCCCGACAAATGACGATTGCCGAGTTGGTTCTCTACTCGTGGCCTAAAGGGTAAAATGTGCTGCAACGGCAACGCTTCCATTAGTGGTTTGGGTCACTTGGCGCCCCCTGCAGGCCCCTGTTTCGCAGCATGCAGCGCGTGTTTCTCTTTTATTTTTCCGGAGCGCGCGTTTGCTGTTCATACGTTTGCTTTAGCTTCCCGCGTTCGCGGCACACGCCTGTCGTCGCTTGTGTTCCGTATTTTGGCGTGCGTTTCTGAATCTGCGCCATTTACGAATTTTCAGCAGGAATTCTGGGCCGTTGGAGCACATTTGTCCCTGTGGGCCACCGTAGAGACAATATAATTTGAAATAGAAGTGTTTGGTAACACTGAGTGATTTTTAGAAGGGGCCTGAAGGACCGAATGTGCACCTGTACGGACCAATGAGATTATGTCTGTAAACAGATGAATATATATATCAATATAATATGTTCTCTGCTTCTCTGCATAAAAACACACTAACAGGAACTACTGGCTAAATATTGTGTCGCCTCGTGTCTCCTGTCAGAGCGAGTCCTCCCTCAGGAGGTGTTACTGTTGGACCTCCTGCAGCAGTGGGGAGCCAGGAGGTCAGAGGTCAGCTTCTACCTCAGACACTGTCCCTCCTGGACACAAGGTACGGCACCGCCAGCACACATGCCATGAAAATGTCCCGTATGAGTAAATATTTACTGGCCGACATGAATGTCTGTTTTTTTTTGTTTTTTTTTTGTTTTTTTACCTTACCAAGCTCCCTTCAGAATCCAGCTCAAAGCTTTTTTTTTTTTTTCCTAGGCAGGGTCTCGCAATGTAGAAAAGCACCAGGCTCGCTGGTGTGTTTGAGGTTTAAAGGTGAGGTCAGGGGCCCGGCCAGTAATTAGCCAGATAAGATGATTAGAATTATGTAACACAGGTTGGGGGGGGCGGCGGGGGTGGGGTGTATGTCAGGGGAGATACAGATGAGGACAAAAAAAAAAGAAAAACGCTTCATCTGCTGCAAGAATGCAGGAGGACCCGAGATAGTAGAGATAGTAGCTCATCCGGCTGATGGGCCTTTTTTTCTTTCCCTTCAGTGAAAACATAAAAAAAAGCATGAATGGCGGCGTTATAGTTTTTGCCGGGAGCGTACAACAGCTGGGACGCCACGGTAACGGCATCGCTGCAGCACCGCTGTGTGTGTTTTTGTTTTTTGGGGGTTTTTTTTGTGTCCGCCCTCGCGCTGTATATGTGTGTGTGTGTGTGAGAGACACGGCGTCCCACAGGGCCAGTACTGCCTCACCACCTGCTGGACGCGCTCCTGCCTTTACCCGCTCATCAAACAAGTCATTAACGCTCATCACAATCTCATTAGTGTGGTGCTCGCTCGTCGTGAAGCGCAGTATAAATAATGTTATGATAATATATTACAACTTTTCTTCTTCTTTATTGGCTCAGGTATTGAAGTTTGTAACGCGCGTTTGTGTCAAATCCGAAAGAGCTGGAGAGTGGGTGTGGGCATGAAAACAGCCGGGCTCCCGCGCGTGTCGCTGATAGCATAATTCGTGGCAGCAGCTCAATCAGCTGCGTTTATGGGGGCAGTCGGACGATCCCTGCCGTCTGATTGGCTCTTCAGCGAGTAACGTTACACAACATCGCCCGCTTTGGCATCACCTGCTCTCTCCCGCTTATCAAAGGCGCCCGTCCCAATGCTAGCATGTTACAGGTGCACGTAAACACTCATCTAAGTGCCCATTAGTGTGATAGCTTCTCTTTGCGGGATTGTCAGACCTCTTCACCCTCAATGTAAACACGGCTTTAGCCGCCGGTTGTACGATACAACGCTAGCTGCTGCATGGAGGGCGCAGTGCCGCTTTAAGTGCCTTATTAATTGGAGGTGAGACTTGGAGCTGGCTGGGATTAGCTCAGACTCAGCCTGTCTGGTCTTGCTAGAATTAAACGATGCTATTTATAGATGACACAAAGAGCGAAAGAGCGACCCGTGTGGAGGACGGAGGAGAATCGGAGGAGAATCTTGTCTTATAATGTTTGTGTTTATTAAAGAAGGGAGAAAAAAATGCAATTTTATGTTTTTTATATTTAGTTCTGTGTGTTTTTGTTACTTATTTAAGAGAGAGAATGCTGCGTAACAAAGAGGCGGAAATATACACTCCACAAATTCAAAGTCTGTGTGCGTGTGCGTGTGTGTGTGTGTGTGCGTGCGTGTGTGTGTGTGTGTGTCCTTTTTAATATCTCTGTTCATATTTCTTGTCACTTGTTCTTTTACATGCAGGGAGTCAGCAGCTCCTGGAGCAGAGCTGGACCACACAGTCAATAGAGAGCGCTAATGACGGGGTAGGTGGACACACACACACACACACACACACACACACACACACACACACACACACACACACACACACACACACACACACACACACAGGAGTTGGGAGAGGCTGAAGGCGCAGGACGAGCGCTTTGTGCATTTGCAAATGGCCGATTCTCAACATTTTTGCACATTTCCTGAACATGACGGCCTGCTGGCCTCCTGTGACCGTCGCATCTCTCGCATCTTGACCTCACCGGGCTCGCTTCTTGGCCTGCTTTTTGTTTTTTAAAGCTGTTGATAGGCCAACATCGGCCCGCGGAAGCGCCCTTAAATCTGCACGCGGGGCACGGAAAAGCGCCTTCTGCCAGCTGCTGATCGTGATACTTGGCTTGGGACGTAAAATTTTACGAGCTTGGTAGCAAAACACTCAATAAAATCCAGCCCGGCCTGCGGGCAGGAGATGCTGGCGATGTCCTTAAACGCACCGGGCTCTTTGCATAGCGTCCGGCCAGAACACACTTCACATCAGGAAACGTCCCTGCCTGCGCGCGCGCGTGTGCGTTAATCTACAGCACAAATATAACAATACAACGCTTGTGCAAGTCTGTATGGACACAAACACATACAGCGGGACATTACTGTACTACTGTAGGATTAGCCGAGGGATTAGCAGCAGTATATATTATAGTTTTCAAGCAAAAACATGTGACCACACACACACACACGAGCGCGGGCACGGAGTTGCCTGCGTGCTTGTTCTGCTTATGAGTAATTATCCTCTTTTTGTCGCGGGCCTGATTGCCATTCGCCATCCATGCCTTGTTTTGCAGCTTTGCCACCTCCTGTTATCATTTCTTCAAATATACTGGGTCACACAGTCAACGCGGCCGCTGACCTCACGCCCGCGGCCTCTTATTTATCACGAACGGCTATTTTCGGCCATGTTGGCTCTGGTGTTTAGCCCCAGACGAGACACTTGCTTTGTACGTGTTGTTCAGGCCTCAACAGTCATCGACCGCGTGTGTGTGTGTTTGTGTGTGTGTGTGTGTGTGCCTCTTTGTGTGTGTGTAACTGTGCTGGTCAGTCTGCCGGTTAGTCAGCTGGTGTGTGTGTGTGTGTGAGTGTGTGTGCTGGTCAGTCAGTGAAGGTAGGATTAGCTTGGTCTCATGACATAACCAGGCTAAGAGGATTGTTAGCTAGCCAAACAGCTCCTCCTCCTCCTCCTTCGCCTCCTCCTCCTCCTCTTCCTCTCACCTCGCTCACTCCTTCACTCTCGTCTTAAGGTCTTCGTCTTTCTCCAGCTTTCTCCGTCCTCGACCTCTTGCGTGCGCGTTTCGAGTTTGAGGCAGCGCCGCCGCGTCCGGGTGAGTTCCGGAAACGTGTCTCTCATGCTTGGAATTTGGTCAGCGCTGATTTCGACCTTACGTTTTAAAGTAAATGTGGAGGTGACTTTGAAGTGTGTGTGTGTGTGTGTGTGTGTGTGTGTGTGTGTGTGTGTGTGTGTGTGTGTGCGCGGTTGTTGAATAGATTTGTTTTCCCAGCCAGCAGGACGCCTGTGG
>CAAKHG010022052.1:0-10254 GCA_901007715.1 Dactylopterus volitans
ATTTCCTTTGGGGCTGCGGGTGAATCAATGAAACAACACATGCACAGACAACAGCCAGCATCTTATGAGGCCTAAATCACCCCCTCCTACACACACACACACACACACACACACACACACACACACACACACACACACACACAATGCTGGTAAACTAAACCACAGCCCCTCTGTTGCCCTGTCACTCTATATCCTCGTCCATGTCCTCTCCTTACTCTACAGAGAAGAGTGCTCTTCATTAATGAATACCAGAGCCGCATTCTTTTGGGTTCAGCTTTCTCGGGTGGCCCGCTCTCTTGTTCTTTTCTCGCCGTGGAGAGCATACTTGTCATAGATCACATTCTCATAGAGACACGTAACCCTATACGTGACAAAGACAGGTTTCTCCCAGATTAGCCGCCACTGACATTTGAAATTCCTGCGCTCTGCCATGCACCTTTACCAGCATGCGTCGCGTTCCTGCAGGACTTTTACTGCCTGTGATATAACTCACACCCAGAGCTGTTTATGAGCCATCTCAAGACGAGCCATAGGATATGGAGATTAGATGAGAGACTGGGGAGCTCCGTTGATGTGGCGTTTGTTTCGGAGTCGATCTCGCAGGTGTCGCACGTGCACGAACACACACGCATGCACACACACCGCAGCAGCAGCAGCAGCAGCACTGACAATGAGACTTCACAACGCGGCGGGATAAAGAGAGGGACAATCACATGGGCGTCACGGTGCTCACTCACATGCTTCAGCAGTCGTCCTGCCGCATGGAACGTGTGTGAAATTTAAAACATGGCGTCGTGGTAGAGGAGCTCATACACCCGAGGGAGCATGGCGGGTCAGGAAAGAGACATTCAAAACCTTGGAATGTTCAGGTGAATATTTGGTTTAAACTTTAAAAAAAAAAACAATGTTGCACAACTTTCCTCTAATAAATGCTAACTTTGTTCAAAAAGCTGTTTCAGCTATTTAGGTTGTTTTGGTTGGTTTGTTGACATTCTATTTATAAACTGCAACTGAACCCCCTTTAAAGAAGGCAAGCTAATGTCTTACTAAAGCATGAATTAATACTCTATAGGTTAACTATTAGTCTTTAAATTAGTACAATTGGAACATTTGATAGCCACGTCCTGAAATAAACTGCTGACTTATGCAGTTATTTCTTTGATTTGATTTGTAGCGCAGAGCTACAAATTACCAATCAGAACCAACATCCATGCATTGTCAACTTGATAACAGCTAATATTAACACTGTCCATGGCTGTGAATGACTCATTATCTTTCACAGTCCGGAGCTCTAAAATGTGAGGTTCTCTTATCAATGACCTCAAACTTACACAATAAATTATTGATGTGCTGTCTGGGCATCATTTATAATCTCTTTATTAAGAGAATTAGGAAGTGCTCCCGGTCACGATTGTTATCTGTCTATGTCTCTCGTGTTTCACAGTCCATCTTCTCTATGTTGCCCAGCACCCTTAATGCTGCAGGCACTGAATCTCTGTCAGGTCTGGTCATGCAGCTTTGGTGCACTGTAGAAATGAGAAAGTGACACTATTTGAGACACAATAAAACACCAGCTCGAGCGTGCATGTCTGCAAAACCTCAGTGCGATTGAAGTTGAATATCAAAAACCTCAGTGATAACACATTCGATGAGTGTACCCACAGCGGGATGGTGGTGTTATTAGCAATGTTTATACCCGACACAAGATTTCCACAGATAAGAGAAAAGACTGTTGGGAAATGTTGCTAATAAACACTCACAGGGCTTTGATGCCAGTGTGAAGGTACCTTCCCTACATATTTACCAAAAACATTTCAAATATGTTGTGATCAACAGAGTTTTCTGTTTGTTTGTTTTGCTTTTTTATCGGGCACACACCTGCCAATTCGCAGAAAGATTGTTTATGCTTCTGGTTTATTGCGATTGAGTAACACCATGGCATGGAGACGCTATCTTTGATAGTTATCCATTAACTTATAACCCCGACAAACTATTTATGATCCGTTTTCTGTGCCAGCTTTGAAGTGTTTGTCTGTAATTCGAACCCGAGCCGGCAAAAAGTAGAATGCATCCTGCTGCAGTGTGATTTGATAAGTGGACGGTGAATCTGTGAAATACCTAATCATGCCCGGACTTGGACAGAGAGGATATGAGCTGGTGAGATAGGACGGATGCTTTTGACAGAGAAGCATGTATGGGAAAACACAGAGCAGGAACTGCTGGTATGCGATGCCATCAATCTTATTTATGAACTTAGAGCTCTTATCTGCCGTACTGACTGACAACATTGTGAGGCCTCGCCAACATTCCTCCGCGAATGTGAAAGGCAGCTGACATGTTTCGACTGCGGTGCTCTCTCTCTCTCTCTCTCTTTCCCAGAATTGATATGATGAAGGAGGATGGAACGTAAATGGGAGTCAGAGGTCAAATTCCGTTGTGCTCAAACATCCAAAGAAAATTACATTTTCTACACTTTTTGCAACTGTTTTCTGTCCTTTCTCTGGTTAAGTCACATGGGGATTCCATCTAAACTGCAATGGCCATGAAAGGAATAGGTTTGTTGCTATGTAAACCGTGGAAATGATCCTCTCACACTGTGTGTTTGTGTGCACCGCTGGGGTTTATTGGCCTCTGCCGATGTTTACAGTTTCACAGCAAATTCCTAATGAACACCAGGCTTTCGAGTCCGGTGGTGGGGAGTTGTGATCTCAAAAAGTAAGCGACAAAGAGGAGGTTTGTGAAATATAGACTGGTGCCCTCATCTTACATTGGTATGGCAATTAGTAGAGCAGCTATTGCAAGAATTTAGGCCAACCACTCAATTAGAAACAAACCAGAATTACCGCCTGGCAGTTGTTTGCCTTCGCCAACGTTTAGTCACAGGTTGCAGTCATATCTATCAGCAGTCTATAATGTGGCTAGTGGAGGCTTTGAAGAAATGTAATAAATGTCGGGACTATAAATGCACTCAAAATACTACAAATACCACTGCTATTCTATTTTCACACTGTTTTATTTGCAGTAATGTAATATTTTACTTCAGTTTTTTTTATTACTGTATTATACTTGATTTGTGCCATGCTATTGTCCCCCAGATCCAACATTTTTCAAATTCTCTATACTTGCACTTAATTTTATTGTCACCCATTTTGTCCACTTGCATCATTGTCTGAAAACAATGGCATTTCATTCCTCTGTGTGCCTGGCACATGTTAGTGCTGACAATAAATGGCTGGGTCTTGGACATTATGAGGTGACTAACCAGAGATGCGTCTTTGCAGAACATTACAGTGTCAAAGTGGAGTTGACTTCTGACCTATGCGATATAAATATTCATCATTTCGTCATGCTAGACATTTGTGTGAACTCGTGTCACCATCGGCATGTGAAGTCACAGTGTCCCTGCCCTTTGACCTCCCATTGCTAAATTCTGATAAATTCATAGCTGCGGCCAAGTGGATGTTTGCGCCACATTTGGAGAGATTCCCACTGAGTGCTCCGCGGCACTCACAAGAATGGCACGCACAGCCTCCCTGAAAACACGATGCCACAGGACGGATAAAAACATCAGTCCAGATTTGTTCGGAATGTATTTCTCCATGGCAGACAAACAAGAGCACACTAATAGTGGCTGCTGTAAACATGTCAAGAGCACGCGCAAACAAATGCGCGCATAAAAATGAATGATTAGGCGGTGTAATGAGAGACTGATTGACTGACTACCTCAGGGTAGATACGTGCAGCCATGATTATTGGACACATAATTACTAGAGCAAGACACCCCCAAAGCAGCCAGTGGCAGACCATATCCATAAAGCACAATTGTTTCTTTCGCTTGTCATGAAACCTGAGCAGTTTTTTTTTTTTTTTTTTGGACATTGGTCATGCATGCATGCATGTTTTGAAAGATGAATGCAATCTCAGTTTTCTTTTTCTTTGCTTTCTCTTCATATGCAGGCCAATCTTCTTGGAATTCAGTTAACACAAATGACAAGTGATTTACATGATTATTTACCTGTTATTATCAATCCCAGAGATGGCGAACGTAGGGGAGGAAATGGAGCATATGTACTGTGGGTGGGCGTAAAATATGCGCCCCACCTCTTGGACAGCATGTGCTCAATGACTTGTGGGATTAGATTTGTTCACTGCTTTACAAAGCCACACACACACACAACGCTAAGAAGAACCACACTGTGTTGTCACTTTACTTTGACGTCTTACAGGCCGTCTCTGGGGAATGTTTCATTGGAGAACCATTGATCCCAGGGACGGGTTAGTTTGCATTATAACATTTCTGGGTGGGAAAATATTACACATGCTCCAGCAGTTGAGCAATAGCCCAATGACTCTAATAGCAGCTGTTAGCTGCGGCTCTTGCCATGGTTGGACTGAGAGAAATGTCCCCACATTATTCTGATGCAATACTCAGGGCAGAGACATTAATGTCTAACATTAAGTAAAATAACAATGAGACAGGATTGATAAAATTGGGTCGAATTTCAGATAGAATGAAACACTTATGTTTAACATCCTTTTTTTTTTTTTTTATAAGTGAGAATAGTGCTGGCCTATATTACAGCCATAAACTATGAACAGTATGTGAATAACTTTTGAGGCTAAACATTACCCCCTGCTGGTATCATCCCACACATGCACGTTTGCGCTCCACTGTACAGTGTCTTATAAAATCAGTTTCTAATCTTCAAGTTAGCAACAGTGATTGAATAACTGAATAACGAAAAAAAAAGGAATCACGCTTTGACACGGTGTGAACGTAGCGAAGCGCCCTCTGGGTTGCAGCTGTGTGTGGACAATAAATACACTATAAATCATAACCAGGTTCTGTAACTATTTGATGATGAATGTATCATGGCTGTCTGCGCTCGGGCGCTCCCACCGCATGCAGCCGGCGAAAGGCCGGGGAGCAGCTGAGGAAATTATGTGCAGTATTTTCTCAAGGTGGCTGATGAAGACGCTGATCTGCTGCAGCGTGGAGCCGCATAGAGATGAGAACCGTCAACGTGGGCGCCGGTTGGCAAAACGGTAGGGGGCAGCAGTGCGCCGCCCTGGCGTGGAGTCTGCCTCAAGTAGAAGAATATCTCCCCCGCTCTTCTTCCGCCTCTGCTGCAGTCACAGCGCAACGGCGACCGGCTGTGTTATCATACTATTGACGTTGCGTTCGCGGAGAAGCTGCATCCCAGACCTCGCTAAGAGTGATCGCGCCGTCCGACCGCGTCCGCACCCCGAAGTGACTGGACCTGACCCCGCGATGTGCTCCGTCGTCGGGTGCGATTGGCTGCGTCGCGGCGGGCGGCAGCGGTTCAAGTTGCCGGAGGACCCCGAGAGGAGGCTGGAGTGGGTCCAGTTCCTCGCCACAGTCAATAAGCAGTGTTTTAAAGAGTCGTCTTGGACTGACATCACTATCTGTAGCCGGCATTTTAAAGACGACTGTTTTGAAAACTTGACTCCGACTCATTCTGGTTCCGGTTTGGGTGTCACGGTCCGGCTAAAGCCCGGTGCCGCCCCGACACTCTGCCCACAGCAGCCCGACCACCATACGACATGTGTGGTGAGTCCACATCAGCCTACCCTACCTGAGACACACACACACACACACACACACACACACACACACACACACACACACACACACACACACACACACACACACACACACACACACACACACACACGCACGCAAAACACAGCATATAGCCAAATACTTTGGGGTGCGTTTATTTTAAACAGTATGGTCTGCACGTATATGTCTCTGTGTCATATCTTATAAATGCACAAGTATTTTGCCCAACATGGATACATGTACTAAGAAGATGTAAAGTATTATTTTTAATAATGATAATAGGTTTATATTGCTGATAATTAAAATTAGATATCAGCATTTAGCCACGACACACACTAGTGTCTTTGACGCCGATATTCACATGGTCAGATTTACATATTTTCTATGCAAACGGCCAATTATTGCCTGTGTGACTCGTGCCTTCACTGACCCAGCGGTCCACGACCATGTTTGTGGAGCCATTACTTCTGCAATTGGCCAGTATTCATATTGTCCAGTCTGTACACACCCAGGGATTTAAAAAAAATATGTGTTTAAGTATTTAGCATTTATTGAAGTTTAAGCTTTTGTTGATTTTGAACAGGAGTCTGAAGGAACCGCAAAAGCTGCAAGTGAGCATGATCAGCTTGAGGCGTGTAATAGAGCAACTTCCTCTTCTGAAGTTTCAGGATTTACTTTAGTGTGTGAGGAACTTTACATTATATACATTCTATACTATCAACATCGTTTGTGTAAAATACAATTTCTTTTTTCATGTAAATTATTAACTTTAAATTGAATTTTCAGCTGATCAAGGAAGCTCAGTGGTGCCGCGTGGCGTCACATGTACAGCTGCTGCATCTGAATGTGGTCAGCTTAAGCATAGAAATCTGAACTATGCTTTGATCAGGCAAGAGTATGTTTTCTTGACATTTTTCTGAACATTTGATTGACATCAGATTTGTTCCATGATTCTGCATCTCACACATTTGATTTTAATTCTCTCAACAGAGAAGCGCTTCTGCGGGTGAAAGGAAAGCATTTTGTGAATGAGAAACTCCCGTTGTTCAGCAGCAAGTGTCCATCATGCGGCGGTAAACTTAAGATGGAGAGGGTCATTAGTGGGTTCATTATCATCTTAAACCAACAGTGCCATCAGTGTGAGTACAGAAACCAGTGGGAAAGTAAGGTCAATGCGACTGATCCGACAGCTGAAGATCAACACCTGACAGGAGGCACAGAAGTGACTCCAGAGGCCCTGCGGGTAAAACATGAGCATTCCAAATTGCTAAAATGTTATAAATGATATCCAAACACAATCCTTGTAGCTCATGAGATTGCTTTGTTGAATTAATAGATGAATGCAAGAAAGCCAAATTACTATCAGTTCATATGCAGCGCCAAACGTCACATTGGGATGTTTTTTTTTTAGCTGTGCATTCCTTTGCCAAATGATATCATTACATTGCGACTAGCAGTTTTTGCACTCATCATAATTTTTATTAACACAGCTTTGTCCACAGCTGTCTACATCTGGCTATGGGCTGGCAACTGGAAAACTAGCTGTAGTCATGGATGTGGCGGTGGCCAAAGGCAAAGAGGTGTAGTTATGGCT
Source organism: Dactylopterus volitans (assembly GCA_901007715.1). Classification (NCBI taxonomy): domain Eukaryota; kingdom Metazoa; phylum Chordata; class Actinopteri; order Syngnathiformes; family Dactylopteridae; genus Dactylopterus; species Dactylopterus volitans. Next base: position 7,179 of record CAAKHG010022052.1, read on the forward strand.
ATGGTTATCCCTATAACGGCGGTCGCTATGACAAAAGGCTGTTAGAGACTAATATGATCGCCAAAGTTGTTGCTACAACCCCAGCTATCACAAAAGCATGCTCAGAGACACAGACATGTCACGGTCACAATCACACACGGGCATAACTCAACATCCAGAGTCAACGCATGAGGCTATAGTAGCCGTGGAAGCAGCCGGTCACAGCTCAGCGCACAACCAACGGTCAAAAACTAGTTACCTCCAATGACAGCGTGGCTTAGTTACCAACAATTGTGCTGTGGTCACGACTACCTGACGCTACCGTTATGGGCACCTCAAAATATGGTTGAAACTCCATTCAGTACAGTGCATTTATTTTGTATCATAAGCTATGTTAAATCATTCTAAATCCTAATATGTACCGACTGCCTGTACACCCCCCTTTTTTTTTAGCTTTAACATTAAAACACCAATTATGCTGAACAGACTTAAAAAGTGTTTAAAAGGTGATCAACTATCTTTTGCAGGGTTTAACGGATGACAACCAAAGTGGCATCACAGGCCTCAAAAATGATGCCGCTATTGATGAGGATTGTGACCGTGTGGCTGAAACCGAAACAAGCGACGAGGGTGACACGGTTTCTGATGAAGAGTGGAATAAAGAGGAGCGTTTGTCAGCTGAGGAGCTTCAAGATGAATCCGACGAGGAAACTGAATATGAGGATGTCGATTATCCTTGTTTTGGCTCCCGACACAGTCAGCTTTGCACAGACTGTGGGAAGTTTTTCAGCAAGCTGAGGCCTCACACGTGTGAACATAAAATTAAGCCCTATTCCTGCAACATTTGTGGCAAGAGGTGTGTGAATGAGAACGCTTTACAACGCCACTGCAGGATCCACGATGACAACTATGAGTATCGGTGCAAATTCTGCCACGCGGCGTTCAAAACAAAGGGGGGCAAAGTCACCCATGAACAGATCCACAGAACTCAAGGGAAGCCTTATAAATGCCCAGACTGCTCGGAGACATTTGCCACCAATAAAGACCGAAGCGTCCACCTCGAAGTTCACCAAGGCCCCAAGCAATTAAAATGCAACATTTGCGGGATTGAATTTCCGTGGCCCCTTAAACTCCAGAGGCATTTAGTCGTGCACACGGGACTGAAGCCGTTCAAGTGCTCGGTGTGCCAACGTGGCTTCAACCAGCCGGGCCACCTCAAGTCCCACATGCGCCTGCACACGGGCGAGAGGCCTTACAAGTGCCAGCACTGTGACAAGTGTTTCAATCACAACGTGAGCTTGAAGAGCCATGTGCAGCGTTACCACACAGCCAGGTGCGAAGGGATGAGCAAAGGCGCAAGTACAGCTGGCGATGCTCAGGAGAACGTTGAGGAGAGGAGCTCGAAGCCTCACGATGCGGAAGAGGAGGACGACACAGAAGAAGATGCGCAGTGGGAGGGGACAGACGTGCCCAAACAAAGGTGGAGGAGCACGGGCAGGCCCATAGGCAGGCCCAAGAGCAGCGCGCCAAGCAGCGTAGCTCCGGCAGTTCCAGGGGAAGGCCGGCGTCCAAGCGTCAAGACCTCCAAAGCAAAGAGGCTCAAGAGGACTCGCTGCAGTGCAGAGGACAGCGAGGACGAGCAGAGCGACAGTGAGTCACGCTTTGACTCGGCGGAGGAGGGGGAACCGAGGAGGGAGACGGCGAGGAAGAGCGCAGGAAGATCCAGGGGAAGGCTGAAAGATTCCGGCAGTGACTCCGAGCGAGAACCTGAAGACGGAAAGAAACAGACGTGCGGCAGACAGAACATTAAGAAGGCCTCAGTGAGGCAAAAGGGGAGACCGAGAAAGAACAGAGTGATCTGAGGATTCTAATTAGGAAGCTATGAGAAGAAAGGAGGGATATAAAGGTTCATTGTCATCTGATTCTGCAAGACAATGGTGGGACGATTTCAGAGTACAGCAGTTTTTACTGCCCAGAAAAAATATTGCTTCCATGTCACAAACCTTTTGAATTGTGTTCACTGATTCCAAGTATTATCGTATTATATCGTTGATGTCAAATAAAGGTGCTCCAATGTATTTTAATGAACAGATAAATATCTAATATATACAGTACCGACTTGGCAGTAACATTAAAGTAAACTGTTGGAAGTGCAGGGACTGGAGGATGAAACTGGAAGGAGGAATGGTTACAAGATGAAGCACCGGTGATATTGATGATAGCTTTGTCGATGTGATTGGAAAATATGTTGGAAAGTCAATTTTTTTGTGGAAGAAGAAACTCTGGGTCGTGTTTTATTGAACTGTGAGTAGTATGACTCAGAAAAAAAGGGAAGTATTAAATGTTACGGGAAAATTCAAGAGCCAAGCATCAGAAATTCTCGGGAAATCTTCAGGCAAGTGTTCTAAAGTCCGACTAGAGTATTTAAGACCAAGGCACACTCACAGGATGTTAAAAACATAATTCCTAGTTATTAATTGTGGTAACTTGAGTGTGCGAGAACGGAGACTGAAGCCCGACACGTGCTCAGCGGTCCGGTGCGATTCATGGCATTGCAGCGCGCTACAGTTCCAAGATACCGGAGGAGCCTGATATGAGACTAGAATGGGTCCAGTTTCTTGCCGGAAACGATGCGCAAATTTCCAAGGAATCGTCGAGGACGGATATAACCATTTGGAGCGAACACTTTGCAAACGACTGTCTAGAAAACGCAAGTTCGGCCGGCGCCATCCAGCTTTAGTCTGATGCTGGACCATCAAAGTGCGTCAGTCCCGAACCGGACAATGCGGGGCCCGAACGTGAGCTGAGTCCAGACTCACTTTTCAAAACCCCTTTCTCATAATTTCCAAGATGCCCTCTTTATACCAAAACAAACCATGAACTAAATGTAGTTGACGCATTATTTTGTTTTTAGTTTTTCCTTTATACTCACTCACAGCTAATTGAGTTACATTGAAGTGCTACAAAACTGTTTTTATTTTCATTGACATTTTAGGACCAGGAATGACAATCTAATGTCTCATTAATCGTTTAGATAGTCAGTGTAAATACACAACTTGATATAGTAATTCAGGTCAAAGGCTAAATCATGCAGCGC